>OX235272.1:60549771-60583962 GCA_944472155.2 Trichobilharzia szidati
GCCGTAGGTGTTACGAACTTCCTGGAATAATTTGAGCACAGAGTCAGATTGATTCATTATAAATTATTTAAATTAATCCCAGCGTGTTAAGAAAATCAAAACAAGATTTTTCTGACTTCAATTTATGTAAAAAAATTTTGACTATATATTTTGATGATTAATAAAAATCCGAATAAATCTGCTGAAGAAGCTGTGGCTTACACAGCGAAACGTTCAGAAAAATCTTGTTTTGATTTTCTTAACACGCTGGGATTCATTTAAATAATTTATAATGAATAATAATAAGTTTAGTTCCAATGCTAATACTTCTGTTACTGAAAATAACAATAATAATCGATATAAGTGTAACGAAAACTGTTTCAGTATCTTTATTTATTAATATAGATCGAACTTATCTGGTAACTGCTCGACAAATATGTTCGCTTATTTAAAATCTCGAAATTTATTTACAAATGAACAATTTACAATGAACAGATAATTGATTAATTTCAACTGATTTTTATAAGATATCAGAAATGATACATGATTAGTGGTTATTGAAATTCAAAATAGAACTCTATAGACTAAACTATAAACTGAAGATTTTGATACTAGAAATAGTTACAAATTATTAAATCAAGTCTGTCTGTCTGTCTGTCTGTTTTCGACATAGAACTTTGCACATATGTGCGGCAGTTCAAGTCGCCACACTCCCTCTTTGTAGCACACAAAGCAAGAGAAGAAAGTAGAAGAAATGCATATTAGAGACAGTAAACAGAGGTGTGAGACAAAGGAATAGTAATAACGAAGAACAAAACAGTTTCATTGGAAATCATAAGTCACAAGGAGTGGATGCATCTGTGACAGCCATCCCGAGAACGATTTTGAGCCATGTCACCAATTGTTTCCAACCATTGGTTTTTACCGTCCCGAGGACTCCAACCAGGAAGTCTACACCTTCCTACGTGGCTTAGACTAACTGTTGTAGATTTCATTGACTGGTGCCATGTTTTGGTTTGACCGCCGCTAGCTCTTTTCCAGCCTGACCCTATATCAGCTAACATTGCCCATTATCGAGGAAGGCGATGACTAGGCATGCTAGTAACACATGTCCTAACCATCTCAGTCGATGTAATTTCACAGTCTCGTCGACTGATTTCCCCGCCTTACCTAGCACTCGACGCCTAACCTCAGTATTGCTCACCTTATTATGCCACTTCACGCGGGAGATAGAACGCAGACACCTATGATCAAAGACAGCTAATCTTTTCATATCTTCCACTCTCAATGGCCAGGTCTCAGCCATAAAGGAGGACGGAGCGGACTGCTGAGCAGTACACACGCCCTTTGGTCGATAGTCGGATATCACGTCTACGCCAGAGACGGCGTAAACTGGCATATGCGAAACTAGCCCTCTGTATTCGTGTTGAGATTTCGTCGGAGATCAACCCGTTGGGGCTGATGGTACTTCCCAAGTAAGTGAAGCGGTCAACGTGCTCTACCACTTCACTTCCAATTTCTAATCTAGGAGTCGGTGTAGTCCAATCCTGTAACATCATCTTACATTTTACAGGGGCGAATCGCATGCCAAACGTACGAAGATTGTTGTTCAAAGTGTTCAGTAGACTCTGCATTTTTTCAGCGTCCTTGCCTAGAAGGACTATATCGTCTGCATATTCTAAGTCGACGAGATTATTCCCTGGTAGCAAGTCAATCCCTGAGTCTCTGAAGTGAGTTAGGGTTAAGTCCATTAGTACATCTATAATGAAATTGAATAGAAATGGGGATAATGATTACATCAAGTATTTTGAGAAAATATTTTTAATGGTGAATAGCACCGTAGGTAAACTAGTAAACTGTATACATAGTTAGTGTGTAGAAAGACTCGCTGAGGATATGAGTCACTTCAAAAGCCGACGTCGTTTCCTTTTTCATATTGATTTGTTCAGTGATGACTCTAATTTTTCCTCTATGATGATAGATTACATGGAGAAACCTTGATCTGTTTCATGGCAAATATATTAGACTACAAGTTAACAAGTGTAAATAATATTACATGTTGGTAAGCGCCAGGACGTGTTTAACAGAAAACATCTAGTTGTTTTATACACAATTATATCTGAAAAATGTCAGGTTTCCTTCTTTTTATAGGCACCACTTAGGTCTAGTTGAGTGACTTAACGAGCCAGGCCCCAAAGTGAGTCCCAAATGGGAAACGACGAGTTGGGCATCCGAGTGTGACATGGAGGAAATCGTGTGTGAGGAGTATGTGAGAACTTGTGGATAATCGTAGAGCCAGCTAAAAGGGATTTAAGGGAACAGAACGAAATGGAGATGTACTACCGTAGCCCTATGCCCCACTTGCAACCCAGTTGATAATAACATACTTAGTTCTAAAGTAATCACAGAAAGTAGGATCTCAGATACCGTTTGGGTCTAAATTCTCTCTATAAAGGTTATAGACAGTGGTATTATTCTGTTCATATAGGCCGAAATAACCAGTGATATTGTATCTAGTACATCAGCCAGTTTGGCTAGTATCCTTGCTTAGTTAACTCTCGAATACCCCTGGTGATACTTTATCACATTGTGCTAACCTTTCAGTTTTAGGTTATTTGTTGCCGTAACCACTTTAAAAGCAGTCCGAAACTATATCTAAATGTTCTGTTCAGACTATGACTCTGAGTATTGGTGTCTGGAAAATATGTGAAGGTTGGATAAATTGTGATTCATAACGAGCTGTCTATACTTTCATTTTCCCACCTTTTGAATAGATCAGTGGATTGCCTTCCTCGACTATAGCCTTCCTGAATACTGATATTTAAATTATAGTCTCCTTAGTAAATTAATTAGGTGTCTATAATTATGTTTTAACATCTTCATTTGTAAAGTTTTCGGTGGATATTTGTGTTATGATGTCACCACTTTCATATTTCGCAGTATCATTGAGATTTAAATAAGGACGCCGAGTTGCACACAGACGCGCCAACTACATTATACGACAGCTACCTGTTTCCCCAGCCCGTACTACTTAAGCGAGAACACACAACGTCAGCCGAAAAGTATATTTCAGTATCAGCCATAGTATATTTTTCACAATAATGTTTGGTTCAAAAAAATCATCGAGGATATGTCAGTTAGTCTATAATCATGATCAATAAAGTACTGAGCGTTATTTTACGCAGGCCAATTCTGATTGGTTTATCTCCAGAATGACATTGATCATCATATCGCTAATAAAGGATAACCCTTTGTTTATCTGTCTACATATCAATTTTTGTGATCATCGTTTAAGATCTTTAGAGTTCACATGTGGACTGTTTTCTTGCGTCATCAAGTTTTGATTTACCACGGATATGTTCTTGTAATTTCCAGTAATTAATTCTATCTAAGATGGATACATTCACGAACTTTCTTTAGTCTTTACCTAAATAATACTTACAGTCTCTTTGGATGATTCTACATCCACTACGGAGCTGATAAAAACATGATCAAGTAGACTTATGATTAGATTTTAAATGCATCTACCATAAGTAAAGACAATCTTTAACTAATCTTCTCTTTGGTATGAGGAGCATGACAGAAGTAATTTCCAAGTGTCTAAATGTTCGACTTGACTACATTATTGCCAGAAAACTTTGATTCAGCAAACACTATCATCTAACTTTGGGATAAAAGTCAGTTGTTCTTGGTATCTCTGCTCCTTGTAGTTTTTTAGAAGCTCAGTGACTAGCCAGATTACCGAGACAGACTAGTTCCAAACCCTGACTTTGATTATCTATGGAAATACTGAAATTTACCTGAGGTTTTAATGATAATGTGTCTCAGACTATACCATTAACCACAATTAATTAGCATGAATAGTATTACTTCTGGAAAAAACTACACATATTTCTTAATTTAAGATTTTTATATTTTCTGGTTGTCATTTTTTTGATGAGGATATCAAAGCGAGGATCGGTAAAGCAAGGCAAACTTTCATTACTCTCAAGTCTTCGCGGAGATCATCAGCACTCAGCATGAAAATGAAAATAAGATACGGATTTTCAACTCCAATGTGAAGTCAGTGCTACTATACGGATAAGAGACCTGGCGCCGCGTCAGGAAGGCCACTGCGAACAAACTACAGAACTTCATCAACAGCTGTCTTCGCTCAATACTACTCAAGATCAGATGGCCAGACAGAAAGATCAGCAACAGGGATCTCTGGGAGCGAACCAACCAGGAACCGATTGTGCAATAAATATGCAGGAAGAAGTGGAGGTATATTGGCCATACTCTGAGAAAACAAACCATCATCAAGTGACATCACACACCAGGCCATCGCTCGAGTGGAAGGGTTGGTCGTCAGTGCGAGGGTGACATGGAGGAGGTCATGTGAAGAGGAGAGGAACGCATGTGGGCAGACGTGGAGCCAGGTGCAAGTGTTGGTGGAGAACTGAACGAAATGGAGATGTGTGGCTGAAGCCCTATGTTCCTCTAGGAACTAAAGGAGGTAACTGAAAAAAATAAAACGTCAGTACTGTTATCCATTTTATAAGTAAACTCAAGTAATTCCTAGTGAATCCTGTAGGCTGTCCATTTTAAATGAGGACTTATCTGAGTCTCTGCACAGTTCATCGTCGACTGTCATGCTGGTACAAATCCTTCTTATTCTTGAAGATAAGGTTTAAGAAAGGTTTGTACCGATAATGCAGTCGGTAATCAACTGGAGAGACCCAGTATCATTTCATTTGAAACGAGGACTTATCATTTTTTACAAATGTCATAAACCAAAATACTGAATAATAAGAATAATAAATAAAGCCTTTTTAGCATATAGATGAAGTGAATATTGCCACATATCCATATCCCTTGGGAAATTAACAATGCATAGTCTGAAAGTTGCCGATTGAGAAAGAGTTTGATTGAGGTTATTTTACAACTTTATTGAACTCAGTATGTTTCAAAGTATCAAGGTAAATATCATAAACCGGTCTGATTTAATCATGCCACTCTCAGTATTACAGTTGGAAAATTTACTACTCGTGTAGCTTAATAACATCGGAGTTGGTTTCAAGGCAAACCGATATTAGTTAAAGAGCAATTCTAATTCAAGAAGCAATTTCGTTCTAGGTTAGAAGTCTATATCAGCGAGTATCCACAATTCTGTGACTGACTGATATAATAACTGTTTATAAAACTGGAAAATGAGAACACAATAACTGTCAAATATGCATCAGTTTTAATTTAACCTCTGGCTAATTTCTCTTTATGATGAAATTTATCTTGAAACCAGTCATAAGCGTACAAATCGAAATCTAAAGTAATTAACTGTTTGTTATTCTCAAGTATTGGTTTTGTAGGGATTTTGTTTGATTGCATTGAGGATTTCATCATGAGCTGACATCAGTTAGAGAACCACTGGAAAACCAGGGAATACTGGACAGCTGTTTCGTCCTAGTTTGGGACTCTTTGTCAGTGTGCACCCACCTGGATTCGAACCCAGGACCTTCTGGTTACAAGGCCAGCGAGCTCGTAGACCATTGAACCACTGGGACCCGAACCAATGGTCCTTGAATTCTAACTTCTAACTTGTTATTCATTCAAATACTTCATAACAACTTGTGTAATGATTGCAGACCAATGAGAACAAAAGCTTGACCTACGTCAGGATTTATAATAATCGATTTCAGACCACTAGGGAGACGCCTTTAACAAGTGAGTCACTACTTGAATAATGTCATTGTCTAATTACTACGAGACGATAGTTCCTCACTAAACCTATACACACATCCACATACATCGACAACAACGGACTATCTAGATGATATAATCATTTACACGATAACCTTTATTACTATTATTATCGTTCTCTAGTTCATATACTTGAGTCTTAATTTGACTAACCACTATGATATTAAATGTCTATGATGAATAATTCTAATATGAAATAGTAAACCCTGATAAGAAATAATCGAAAATACGTGCTTATTTAAATTATGTTTTCTAATATAATATAAGTTAATAATATGGAAGGAAGGTCGCAAAAACAACCTTATCTCTCACCTTAGTCTATTTTAACCAAAATTCAATCGATTTCATCTGACCAATCAGTTTACAGTTACCATTTTAATGTGCTTGTTAATTTCAAGATGAGTCAGACTAACGTGACTAGTTATTCACAATAGTTTTTCTGTCCTTTGGGAAATAAATATATAAGTTTTTGTATACCTTTGAATTTCAAAGTAGGATTATATTAATGTTATCAGTGGTCCAATCAGAGAGTAAGACGGAAGTAGCTTTGCATGCAAACCCAACATTAGTAGAATCTAATAAAAAATTGCTACAATAGGCCATGAGCAGTATCGACTAGTGGTTTGTATTGTCACTATTCTTCCTAAAATTAACTAATAAATTGAGAAATTAGTGACTCTAGCATTAAACAGACAGTTGGGTTTGCATCTCGTCCTGACTTACAAGTGTAGTGTGGGTTGCTGATAAGAATTTATGAGTAGGATATAGTGATATGCCTTCGGTAAAGTTCACATGAACAAACAAACGAGGTTCGGACAAGAGAAATGGGGAAAGCTGGCTATTAATATACAATGCATGAAAGTTAACATAAGAAGGCTGAAAACAAACTCAGCTGAAAGTAGAACAAGAAAGTTTTATTTAAATGCGATTTTTAATGTATTTATGATTATCATTTATTATTCCCTTGGGTTCCAAATGGAACATATGCCTTCAACAACGCATCTCCACTCTGTTCTATTTTCTGCTGTCCTCTTCATCTGGGCCCACGATTCCCCATAATTTTTCATCTCCTCCTCGCAAGATCTCCTCCATGTCACCCCCGAATTGACGACCCACTCGTCGCTTCCCATTGGAATTCCACTCGAGCAATGGCCTGGCGTGCGATGTCATTTGACTGCCTCCTCAACGTATGCCCGATCCATCTCCATCTCCTCCTACATATTTTTTGAGCAATCGACTCTTGGTTGGTTTGTTCCCAGCCAGAGTTCCCTGTTGATAATTCTTTTTAGCCTACCATTTGATCTTCAGTAGGGAGCCAACGAGGGGGGCAGCTGTTGATAAAAGTCTGTAACTTGTTGGAAATCCTCTTCGTGACATGCAGTGCAAGTTTCTAACCCATATAGAAGGACCGACTTAACATTTGTGTTGAAAATCCGAATCTTGTTGTTTATGCTGGCTGAGTGCAGAAGATTTCCGAACTGATTTCAGGTTGATGAAGGCATATCTTGCCTTTCCGATTCTAGCTTGCTTTGACATCTTCATCCGTTCCGCCAACCTGTGGTTGAAACAATGCTGGCTGCCTAGATAAGTGAAGGAAGTAAAAGTGAAGAAATGAAAAAAAGTCTAGTATGCTTAGCATAGATGTTGGCACCAGTTTTCGTGGTAAATTTTTTCACGAATAAACCGATTTAAAACACAAAATAATTGAGGAAAGAATATCCTTTTCGATAATTTCCTCTTCTGGCTCTACAATTATATATATGTTTATATACATAGAATATTCTAGATTAGTAGTTAATAACAATATTAGTGTTTTTTAAATAATATCAATTTGTAAAGTAAGATCAATGGAATTACAGTTCATTAAAGATGCTTAAATAATAATAATAATAAAGATATAGTAGCGAATAGAATATCAACTAAAATTAGGAACATTCTACAAAAATTCAGGATCATTCAAACCTAGATGACCAAGGTAAGGATAATGTCTGAACTAGCTTCTTTTGGACGCATAAATTAGGCTTCTTAATGTGGATCCCAACAGCCTCAGCAATATTCAGTAATCGAACTCTTAAGGCGAAATTAAGATTTGTTGGTATGCGGTAAATGACCCTGAAAGCCTGGTTAACATCAATCTTGTGTTCTGTATCCACAAGATGAGATAGAATAGCACTGCGAATAGATTTTGTTTGTCCTTTGCTTAACCAGGCAGGGTGATGTTCAGAAATTCGACGCGAAACACGCCTAATTGTACGGCCTATGTAACTGGCTCCACAGGAGCAGTTAAATTGGTAGATACACATGGAAGAGGTGAAATTTAAAAAACGACAATATTGTTATTGACTACTATTCTAGAATATTCTGTGTATATAAACACATATAATTGTAGAGCCAGAAGAGGAAACTATCGAAAAGGATGTTCTTTGCTCAATTATTTTGTGTTTTATACATGTCTGAATGAACATTTTCGCTATATTGAAAACGATTTAAAGCAATCATGAAATATCTGGTCATAATGTCTGATGATCCAAAACAACTCTGTCAAGTTGTTCACTACCATTCCGGCTCTGATAATTTTACTTTTGTCTCTTCAAAATGCACACGATTGAAATATCAAACCAATGACGACAAAATTTCTTCCAGACGTATATACTGTTTTAAAAAAAATAATTTTTATTACTTCTGATATGAAACAAAGCTATTGTTTAGTCGTTTTATTAATGCAGAAGTAGATATTTCTTTGTCACAGGAAATGTCTGGTTGAATACTTCCCTCCTATGATAAAATCTCCCCAACCAATAACCTTCAGTTATCTAGATATAAATAAGTACTAAATTGTTATCTCCAGTCCAAACAATTATGGGACACCAATTATATGATGAACTCATACAGAATATTCTGAAATTTTTACCCAGTATACGTTAGACAAGTTACCATGAGAGTTATTTGTCAGTAAGACTCTCTTAATATTGTCTCAACATCTGATGATTGTCCCTCATGTTATTTTTTTCCTTCATGTTCCAAGTGGAACATAGGGCTTCAAGCTAGAAGGCTTGAAGTTTCGGTAGCAGTGTTTACTTTTACAGGATGGGGTTGCTAGCCTCATGCCCAACCTTCCCTCTTTATCAGCTTTATTACTGGCCTAGCGAGGTAAAGGAGTGCGTCGGTCGGGGATCGAACCCCGGACCATGTGCATGGTCGGCGAGCGTCCTAACCGCTATGCCACCGACGCCAACAATATCGGGGCGAGGCGCATGCAAATAACACACAGCCTTCTTCAAACCTTGCACACAACCAACAGGTCGCGTACTATCCCATCACTCTCGACAGATATGGCAACAAAAGTCACGAGAACACCATCAGAGCATATGACAGGTTAGGTACCCTTCATGTTATGCAACATATGTAATAAAACACACTACATAACACCAACACTCTAATCGTAAATTAGGAAGCCATAGTTTTTAGTGTCACATTGAAAGCATGTGAAAACAATGATTCTCTGTCGTGATAACTGTTAGTTTATAGATGTATTTATTTATTTAACGCTTACGTAACATATGTTGTCAATTTTACGCCTTTATTCAGTTTACAACTTCCGCTCTAATTCTAGAGTATTCTTGTAATCATTTCTATATATATATATATATATATATATATATATATATATATATATATATTGACAAGCTAAACAACTTTTGTCCGTCTCGATTATGCAGTTTAGTTACGTAACACAAATGGCCCGCACCTTCTTGCTCAGTAACTAATGTATATGAACACTTTATGTTGATATTAAATTTCCATTAGTTTGTATGCAGTTGGAAAGAACCAGCAAAATAAAATGACGTCATGTTGTCTTGCTCAGTTTATTGTTCTTACTTTGTTTAGGTACATCAAAAGAATAAAAACGCAATTAATAAGGACAGTTTTTTATGTATACCTTCAATTGTTTTAGTTCATATAGTATGGTGAACAGTAGATAGATAGATAGATATTTTCTTAATGTGAGTATTAATCAGTAATGGTTGCATCATCTGTTAGTTAGAGATGTTGTCTAATGTCAGTTGATAAAATAAAATTTAAACCGTCTCCGCTTAATCGATATTTCTAAGTAGAGCTAATTCTATAGGTTGATGCAAACTAACAGAGTGATTACACTTGTCACCATATCTGGTATATTTTGAAAACTAAGAGCACAAACTAGTTACAGGATTTCGTCATGAGCTGACATCGGTTAGAGAACAATTGGAAAACCTGGGAGTACTGGACAGCTGGTCTACAAGCTTCCCTAGTAACCGAAAGGTCCCGGGGTTCGAAACCTGGCAGCGAGTGAGTGCTGTTTAAGGGTCCCAAACGAGGACGAAACAGTTGTCCAGTACTCCTTACTGTGTTTTCCAGTGGTTCTCTAACCGATGTCAGTTCATGATGAAATCCTGTAACCAATCAATACTTGAGAACAAATTAGTCTGTACATGAATAATTTAAAATTTAATTAACCCCTATTTTATATCGATTTTCGTGGCGTCTTTAATACAAAATCACATAAAGATTTTTCAGATTTTCCCCATTATAACCACAAATTGTTTTTAAATTACTGTCGCCGTACATATTTCCTACAGAAAATAGAAATTTCGTCAGGGGACTAAATTCTATTGAAGGAATGTATGAGAACGATGAATTTTGAAACTTATAAGCGTGAAAACTCCTTACTGAAACTGTATTCTTCAATATTTTACCCTAGATATTAAATCTTTGAGACTGAATAAAGTAGACAAATCGATTTACAATTATTATTATTATTATTATACCCTTGGGTTGCGAGTAGAACATAGGGCTTCAACAGCACATCACCACTTCACTCTGTTCTCTAGAATCACTTTAGCTGGTTCCACGATTGGCCATAAGCTTGCATTTCCTCCTCACACGATTTCCTTCATTTCACCCTCAGACGTCCAATTCATAGGTTCCCATTCGGATGCCACTCGAGAGCAATGTGATAGACTATAATTCCATATTAACTAATTCCATTTGTGCGTCGGTGGCATAGCGGTTAGGATTCTCGCCGACCATACGCATTGTCGGGGGTTCGATTCCCGGCCGATGCACTCCTTTACCTCGCTAAGCCAGAAATAATGCTGGTGAAGAGGTAAGGTTGGGCATGAGGCTAGCAACCCCATCCCGTAAAAATAAACACCACCGCTACTGAAACTTCAAGCCTCTAGCTTGAAGCCCTATGTCCCACTGGGAACGTGAAGGAATAAAAAAACGAATTCCATTTAATCTCTACTACACGTGTTGGTTATTGATTCAGTCAACAAGGATCCAGTGATTAACCTCTCTCTCTCTCTCTGTCTATCTACTGATAATACTTTCATTTTACCCACTTTATGCTGAGACTGTAAGCTAGTGAAGGCATAGCAATAGCTAAAAAAAGCTCGACTAAACAATGTTTTCGTAATAAGGGTCAGAACTTAACGAGAGTCAATAACAATATTCGTTGAACTGAATAACAAAAATACCAAACTTTGGAAAATTAGTTAAATAATAATAATAATACAAATAATAAAACAAAAACAAAAGGATATTTATAATGGAAAACAAATACTTTTCCTCGTTGTATTGTTGTCCAGAATTATAACGTAATCTTACTTTTTGACAACATTTCAATTGCTGTTGAGATTATTCAAATATATTATTATTTACCACAATTCGGGATGATTGTGAAGTAGTGATCGATGATTTCATAGGCCAAATTAAAATAAGAAAAATAGGATTTGTAATGTAATATGTATGGGTAATTAAATTTCGAATTTTCGCTCCAGTTACGAACAGCCTAGAATACACACAGGATTAATGAAATATGAACATATGTTTTCCATGTTAAATAAAAATAGACATGAAAATGAAAGTTTATCAACATAGAAATGAGTGATGTGCTGACATAACAGTTGAAAAAAACGATACGGTAAGAAGTGAGCTATTTACAGTCAGTTTAGAAGAAGATTCGAGAAGTGACTGTTTTTAGGCAATGACCTACATTGAGACATTATTTATTGTAAATAATTTCTGAAAGCTTAGTTACACAATAAACAGAAATATAAAGTTAAACATTATCTATGAACTAACTAACAAAAGTTTTCGGAAGAGAACTATCAACTTCTAAAGAAATTAGAAAAAACCACATAGAGAACATTGGAAAAATTCAAATCTTTGCAACTATACATAACATCAACTTACCAGTAACGGGAGGAATCTCCAAGATGAAACGGTCAAACTCTCGAAGTGGCATAATAGACTGGTTGACTGACTGATTGGGCTTCAGTATAAAACTTTGCACCGAAGTTCAAGTTAACTCACACTGTATGTAGCTCACACGGATAGACAAAAGAGAGAAGTGAAGATATTGAAAAGAACAATAATCAGCAGGAATATGAGGAGAAAAGAATAGTTAAATGAAGGGACATGATGGTTTAGTGGACGTGGGAGACCACAAGTAATGAACGCATTGACGCCACTGAGAATGATTTTGAGCCAAATCACCACCAATCTCCAGGGATGGGTTATTAGCATCCCCGGGACCCCAACCAGGCACCCTAAACCTCACTAGGTGGCTCAAACTAAGTGTCAAAGACTTAATGACTTGATGCCAGATTTTAGTTTGATAATTCCTGACTCTTTTCCAGCTTGGGGGTTGGTCGGCAGAACAGACTTTCAGTTGGTAAAACAGAATCAAACGAAAACTCACTTAGTAACTCTAATACAAGAAAACAGATCAATTAAAGTACAAACTTCAAATGGAAACCAAATAAACTGATGGAATCACTCTACATGAAATGAAGGCAAAGTTTAACACTCAACAGAATGGAAATGTTCGCATTATTCACTTCAAAGTAATTTCATTTAGGAATATGTACAAAGAATAACGGTCAAATTAACAACAGCACCTTGACAACTGAAACTAAGAACAGCCACTTGAAAATCAGTATAGTGATAAGATGTCAAAGAAACCATATGTAAAATAAAGAAATAGTCAAGTAGTTGGGACACTTCTAGCATCAAAATATTATTCATTTAAGAAACAAGTATCTCATTTTTATTAAAAATACACAAATACAAATGAACATGCCTTTTAAATTGAATGTTCAAAGTTCTGAAAGGGGAATACACTACACAGACATCAGTGAAAATATGCGAATGCACACTACCTAGCCTAAGTGTGTACAAGTCTAAGTCTACCAGTTTACATGTGCGTGTGTGAAAGCAGGCGTTGTCAAAGAAGAAAGAAAAGGATTTCTGTTTGTATTTTTTGAGTATATTCCATATTCCACTATACGGATAAAGAGTTTATATTCACTAAGCACCACCACTGAAGACCAGTGAAATACTATGCATTCAAAGTGAAAGTCCTTGAATTGTTTGAAATAACTAACAGATAGAAGAGCATAAGTCCTTTTGCTGCTGAAGGGATTATTAACAAAAGATCTAACCAAAATCTGCTTACTGAAAGGCATACAATTGTCAAACTTGCAGTGCACTTATGATTACAGTTTAAAAAAGTGTATGCGAAACCTCATCATACTATTTCTTCTATCTTTTGTGTCTTATTTCAAAACTCTATTAGTATCTGAACTTTGCTCATATCATTCTCTGTTCTCTTAATTACATAAGTGTATAACAATCTTTGTTCAATTATAGTGTAAATAGATATTCTCATCAATCTCCTAATCACCATTCCATTGAAAAACATTCACGTAATTAATGCAGAGACAGTCCTAAATCTCCTGAAAATCTCCCTTACTTTATCTGTTCATTTATCAAGTAATCATTTCCATAAGTTACTATTCGTGAACTCTAATAGAAGTATAGGCACCTCCTTGTAATGTTAATATTCTGATTTTGTTTAGGTTGCGCATAGAGTTGGGGAGAATCAGCGGAATAATTTGAATTCGTATCTAGATGATGTAAGGATTTGGATTAATTCTAATGTAGACCTACACCAGTAAGATGTCATTGAAAAGGAGTGAGCACCGGGCAGCTGTTTCATCCTACTCTGATGATCTTCATCAGTGCGCATCCACGACCCTACAAGGGGTCGAAACCCAGACTTTCAGGTTACGAGGCTACCCTCATTGACCATTCAGACACTTGGGAAGGAATTCAATGACTCGAGAATTCTAACATGTCAATTCACGATACAGAGTTATAGCCAACCAATACTCTAGATAAGCCTCGTAAAATCCACATTTCTACGAAAACTACGAAATATCAATTTCTAGCTTATTGGTGGCTGCTGCATGGATGCCTAGAAACTGTACTGAAAAATCGTGGATAATGGAGTCCACCATGTCAAGATAAAGTGAGTGCACATCGAAGTCATTTGTTGGAGAAAGCACTGTATCAAGAATTGATATGTTATAATTCGCGAGTCACTGAATTCCGGCCCAAGTGTCTGAGTCGTCAACCAGCTCAGCCTAGTAACCTGAAAGTCTCGGGTCATGGGTGAGTACTAATGAAGATTATCAGAGTAGGACGAAACAGCTGCCAGTTCCTCCGTGCTTTTCAATTATCTCTAACTGGTATGGATTATACAAGAAATCCACACTGAACTTAGATTTTTTTCGTCACATATTTTGTTCATCTGTGTTCCCTAGATAAAGTTTAGATTGTTAATTGATGATATATCAGTTTTAACGTGTGGCAATGATGACAATTGTAAGTGGGAAAAATCAGACGTTTCTTTCTGTCACTTACTTTTATTGTTCGTTAGCCATTTGTCAACTGAAAGTAGCTGAACACGTAGGAGATTCAATTCCGACAACCATTATTTCTGTGTAACTCGATTAATAACTACTAATCTAAGAATAAAATCAGATTGAAATTTCCGAAAAAAATTTCAAGACATTGGTTAACAGAGATTGTACACTAAAACGCATCGATCATTTTAATCCAGTAAAGTGAACAAAAGGGGAAATACAATCATCACAAGCGGCTGATGAGAAACAACAAAATACAGTGGAACTATGCTATTTAGCACAAATGTGTATTCTTTTTCTGTTCACACAAACAAATAATTAAGTAGATATAATGGTAATGTAAATCTTTAACCAGATACATTAACAATATACAGTATATTTTCACACGATAGTTTACTTGATTTATCGCATGGGACGCTTAAGAGAAGCAGTTTTTCAAAGAATATTACCCACCTTTTTAAAATTCTAAACCTTGAATTCCAAAGGGAAATGAATTATTCGTCAAACAAAGCTGGAAGAACAAGATTTTCAGGATAAAATGTCCATATTTTGAGACTTCTCTTTTGTTACTGTTATTATTATTACTATAGTTATCTGTTTTGACCCATTGATCTTAACTCACGCAATCTGACTTCAAATCACTTGCAAATACCTTCTTGTACATTGGTGCACCATCTTTTTCTTGTATGTCACTGATCATTTAGTGTTTTGTTGCTAAGCTATTTACTAAAACTCCGCTGATCTTCTTCCAGACTTTAGATAAATAATTAGTTTCTTTTCGTGTCAGCTGTAACGATAACATCATAACATTTCAGTCATTCTTACTTTCTTAAACTACGGTCTTCATTGTGAGCTTCGCTTCATTGAAATAATCACGTGTGTTTTTATTTCATCAAACCTGTGTAGATTTTAGGCTGTTGGTAGCTGAGGAGCAGCTTCGAAATAAAATATGCACATTTCATACTGCAGATCTTGTTGTTGTTGCTTTGATGAAGATGGACAAGAGAACAGGTTGTATGAGAAAGCGAATTAATTGAGGGCCTATACAAACCGTCCTACGTTCTATTGTTTGCCACCGTCAACCAAGCAAATATCTATTTCCAAAACCTGAAGAAGTATATTATCTTGTTCAAACGTCATGACGCTTCATCCCATTTATGAGTACGAATCCCCAGATCCTAGTTTTCAGCAATTATCGTTCATTTATTTAGAGAAGATACGCAATTCAATTTATATCTTTTACTTAATAGAGAATCCACTCATTTTGCAATTTATATATATACGGCGAAGTGTTGTGATTTATAGTCCTTTTTCAAGTTTCCCAGTTAGAAGACATTCTATCTAATAGTTACCAATGCTCGTTTGACAATATAACTATCACTTCATTTTTTCCATTGCTCTATGTCAGATATGATAAGGTTCATTACACTGCAGAGATTTAGTTGTTTACATGTTTGATCATGAACTGACATCCGTCATAGAACTATTGGAAACCAGGCAGTACTGGACAGCTGTTTCGTTCTTGTTTTGAGCTTTTCAGAACTGGGCACCCGTGACCCTACTTTCCAATGACTCACTAATTGATCGAAGCTAAAATTGATGGGCCGTTGGATGCCTTTACAGTGGCCGAATGGTTCACGAGGTCACCCCATAACACGAAGCTTCTGTGTTAGATCCAGGACTCTAGCCCGTACTGATGAAAAGTCTCAAAATAGGATGAAACAACTGTCCAGAAGTCCCCGGTTTCCAGTGGTTTTTCCGCTGAAATCAGTTCATGGTTGATCTTGACACGTAATCGCAGTAATTTGTTGTATTTCACTAACTTTCTATGACGATTTATTAATAAGCTGTGACTACTGTTCGATATTTGTTTGTAACATAAATGTTTGTACTAAATTACTCAGGTTGTAAGTGCTACACAAGATAAGAACGAAATTAAATGGGTATGTGTTATTGCATCAACTGTAAATATTTATCTTTTTCAATATGATTGAGAAATATTTTGGTTTTAATAATTTATAAATGTAATTTATAATGTTTAGATAAATAAAAAAAAAATGGGAGGAGAAAGATACTTTTCGACTGGTTTTCTTTCGACAGCTCTACACTAACTAATATGCAGTTTTAGAATAATATAAGAAAATTATAAATGCCATTTGGTAATGTATTTGTCAGCAAAAAATATCACCTCTGAGTTATAAGAAGGTGGTGAGAACAATTACGGAAATCCAGAACAACTAATTTGTGGAAATTAGCGTCACAATCTATAATTTGTAAGACAACTGTAATTAGGTAGAATGGAAGACCAAGGTATGAATAGATCAATTTAATAAGCTAAAATAATAGTAATTCTTTTAATATTCACTTCATATTACTTTAGCACCTTAGAATCAATTATAAATGTACCAACCACATAACGACAGTTGAAATCCAAATCATTTATTAAATCTTTCAGATAGCCATATTCTAGGATTGGACATGGTGACAACCACATAACATCACCTGATTGCCTATGCATCCTTTTAATGAACAGATATACTATAATAGCTGATCTCATCAATACATTATATCAAGTCGATACTGACATAACTTTCAAAGTTATTTATCTTGTCTCATCCAACCTTTCTTATGCTCTTCAAGTCAAACTTTTGTACTAGAGGGAGGCGTTCCGAATTGAGTTGAATGAGCTAAATCCGTGTTGAAAACAGTTCATATATTCCCTTTTTTATCTTGGTTCTGCACAAAATATGTACAGAGCCTTAAGAACGATCTTTTCCGCTATTATCTGACATTTTAGCGAGCTCGAATGACCCATCCATACTTTGGCTTTCTTGCGTATTTACTAACTAATTCATTCATTCGTTATTCTTAGTAATCATTATCTTATAGTTTATGTAATAACCCGTTGCTAACTTTTATAAATTAAATGTTCTCGATTTTGATAGTTATTTTCACTCTGCCTATACGTCAAAACTAATATCCCTTAGTAACTAACAATCTGTTGCTAACTTCTAGAGATTATTCAGCCTTGATTTTCATAACTGAGTTGACATCCAATAACTTACTTATTAGTACATCTTTTGATTTGTCTTACATATGTCTATTTGTAAAAATGAATAAGCTTTGGTTTTCCACTTTGTTCTAAATAGTAAATGTAATGCGTCAGTTAAAAAACCAACCATCTATAATTATATGAATGAAATTATTTACATATCACAAGCTTTGTAGTCATGCCCTAAGGCATTGAAAAAAATCTTTATAGAATTATATTGTTTGAAAGTAGGTAACTTAGGTAATTACTGTTTAATACGATTAATTCGCGAAAAATACCCATTGAGACATTGAAATATGAACAAATTAGTTCAGCGAAGAGTCTCTTTTCGGCGAATTCATTCACTTAGCTGTACAGTCGCAAATATATACAATTAATTTTGTGTGTGTGTGTGTACATTAGGTTTGTCAAAATCAAAATAACAGTTAGTGTCCGTTGTTGATTACATCATCAAAATAATTAAGGAATTAGAATGTGTGATTAATAATCAAAGTTGTAACTAAGTGGGGTGAAGATTGGTAAGGTGTGAATAGGGTTACGTAATATAGACATGTTTAGAAAGATTAGATGTTAGTGAAGGAGTATGGAAACACGACGCAAGTTTCCAGAAGATCCCACCAAATTTGTGTTCAATTATTCTTCAGTAACGTTATCTCCCATACAATTGGAGGCCTTGTCTGTCGGGCCAAGATTTTGCGACATGAACTCAAACATAAGCAAGCTCAATACTTATGTCGAGTTTGAAAATTTGATCAGTCAGACTACTGATCTTGTCCCAGCTTCCGAAGAAGAATTCAAACATTTTAAGTCCACTATTCTAGACTCCTGTCAACAGTATCTCAATACAAAGTCCAAGTTCAACAATCTTTTGACCAAAGAGCATAGAGAACAACTCGACCAACTGAGGCAGAACAAAGAATTGCCTATCACACGCCCTGACAAAGGTACAGGCATAGTCTTAATGGATAGAAAAGATTATATTAATAAAATGTTGGTGATTCTCTCAGACAACAACAAGTTATCAGTATTCAAAAAAGAGAAAGACAAACCGAGGCAACGGAAAAACAGCTAACTGAGATCTTGAGAAAGCTAGAAACTGATCAAGTTATCTCTGAAAACTTCTTCGAGAGCATTCGACCTACAGGTTCAATAAAACCCCGACTATACGGACTACCAAAAACTCATAAACAGGGTCTTTCACTGCGCCCTATTCTGGACATGTCGGGATATCCGTATCATCCAATAGCGAAATGGCTAGCAGAAATCCTACAACCTGTTAGAGAACGAATTTCAAAACATTCTCTTCGAGATACTTTTGAATTCATCGATTGTATCAAAGATGTTAAAGTGGGAGACAAACGTATGATTTCACTCGACGTCGAGTCTCTCTTTACAAACACCTCCGATTTTCTGAACATGTGCCAAAAAGCCTACGTCTCAAGGGAACTAACTCTTATAGCAGCGCTATCACTAGACATCTTCTCGACACGGGTCATGAGGTGAAAATCGAGAAATCCTTTAAAATTATCAATAGACAAAGGAGCTCTATCCTACTCAAGTTTGCCGAAGCAATCTCTATCAAACGCTTGAAACCAGATTTATGTGTTCAGAAAGAAGCAGTGATTAACCTTTCTTTGCCCTGGTAACTGAATGTCTTTATTCTCTCATCTGATTACGTAATCTTTGTCTTTAACCTCACCCCTTTTACATTCTGTAATTTTGCTTGTCTCTTGTTTCTATGACGTGATTTGAACTCAGTACATCGTTACCAAATTTATTAGTTACTCATCATCTTACTCACCTCTCGTCTTTATTACGTAACTCTTTTACCATTGCATGCATACATTTATTTTGACTTGAACTACCTGTGTAAAAACTATATAAGCGCAATTTTCTGAACACTTTTCACTAATTGTGGAACTTTCTGTCAACTGACAAGTAAAATTTGCAAGTATGTTAAAACTTTTCTGTACGTAAACCTCATCATTTATTTAGGCTGTAAGCAGCAGACGAGAAGCCTACGAAATAAATGATGGTACCATATTATTCTGCACAAACCACTGTTGTTCTTGCTTTATTCAAATTCCTTAATTATTTTGATGATGTAATCAACAACGGACACTAACTGTTATTTTGATTTTGACAAACCTAATGTACACACACACACACACAAAATTAATTGTATATATTTGCGACTGTACAGCTAAGTGAATGAATTCGCCGAAAAGAGACTCTTCGCTGAACTAATTTGTTCTTATTTTAATATGATTAAATCTTATTAACAGTGATCACGAGCTTAAACCTGATTCTTCAGTTAAACAAGTGTGCTAAGTTCTCATCTGACTGACTGGTTTCAACGTGGAGCGTTGTACAGATGTACAGCAGTTCGAGTCGCCACTCTCACTAAATGTAGCACACAAAGCAAGAGAAGACAGGTTCAAAAGAGAGATAATAAACACAAGTGTGAGGCAAAAAGGATAGTAATATGAAAGAAAAATCGAGTTTTATTGGATATGACGCGTCGGTGGCACAGCGGTTAGGACGCTCGCCGACCATGCACATGATCCGGGGTTCGATCACCGGCCGACGCACTCCTTTACCTCGCTAAGCCAGTAAGTAATGAGAATGTTACAGAGGGAAGGTTGGGCATGAGGCTAGCAACCCCATCCTGTAAAATAAACACTGCTACAGAAACTTCAAGTCACTAGCTTGAAGCCCTATGTTCCACTGGGGAACGTGAAGGAAAAAAACAACAAAAAATTGGATATGACAAATCACAAAAAGTGAATGCAGACAAAAGTTTGATCAAAGACAGCTATAAGTATAAAGATCGCTAGACAGGCTTATCATGTCGTCCAATTTCAATGACCATGTCTCACTCACAGCCATAAATGAAGACGGAGAGAACTGCAGAGCAGTACACACGCCCTTTAGTTAACAGCCAGCTGGATATCACGTCTGTGCCAGAGATGGCGTAAGCTGGCATTTGCCAAACGAGCCTTCTGTATCCGTGCTGAGATTTTGTCAGCGATCAACCCACTGGAGCTAGCTGATGTAACTTCCCAAATAAGTAAAGTGGTCAACACGCTCCACCAACCAGTTCACTCCGTATCTTAAAGGTAGGAGTCAATGACAGGAGGAGCAATTTGCATGCCAAACATTCGAAAATTGCTGCTCCCCAAGTTGTTCAGAAGACTCTGCGTCGAATGGAATGCCGCTTTTAGGTCAAGAAGTATGATGACTGTCGGACGCCTGTAAGTATGTCTGTGTTCCAGAATCTGACGAAGGGTGAAGATATGATCAATACACCCTCTTCCTGGTATAAAGTCTGCCACCTCAAACTCTCTCGTGTTTGTTCCTCCCGAGCACCACTCAGTCTACGCTTGATTATTGAGCCTAGAAATTTAGATACCATATTGGTCAAACTTATCCCTCTGTGATTATCACAGGAAGACTTGTCTCCCTTCTTGTATATCGGGATAATCAATGACATACACCAGCCCAACGCGACAATCTCTACTTCCCAGATGTTGCCTGATATCCTAGTTAACGCAGACAGTAAACTGTCTCCATTCCATTAGGTTCCGCTGCTTTGCCTCGTTTCAGATTAGAGAAAGCTTTTGTAACCTCGGTTAGGGACGGAGAACCTGTGTCTATATCCCATTCAGGGAGGTGTTGGATGTTCGGTAAGTTGAGTGTGGCTGTAGGCCAATTAAACTGCTCCTCATAGTGTTCTTTCCAGCGTTTCAGTCGTCTATCCTGGGAGATAATTATGGTGACATTGTTCTCGGAGATGGTTTCACTTATCCTTTGTCACCTGTTTCCCTGATTATTCTAAATAGTTATCTCATGTTACCTATCGCCAATGCCTTTTCCATCTATTTTGCTTTCGTTGCCCACCACTGTTCACGGTTGTTGCGAAGACTTCTTGTTAGTTTGCATTTGAGTAGCTTTCGCTCCTCACTATATTCGGAGATCGCCGGAATCAATCCTCTTGCGTCAATCAGTTTAGATGAGGTAGTAGAAATTCACTGGATTTTAATAACTTTTGGTTTTATGTTATTAACAGCCTTTACAGCTGTGTCTACAGTTAACTGTATATTGTGCCAGGCTTCCTCAGGAGGAGTCTTGCTGTCAATCTGAGTTACGCGTCTAGCTATTTCTTTCTTAAAGTGAGACTCAGTGTTCTGATCAAGTTGGGGGAGTAACTGCTTCGCTGGACAGTTTTTTATATGTCCATTTAATCGTGAGGATAAAAGTGCATGGAACAGGGCGTGATCGGAGTCTACGCACGTGTCTCAGAAGGAGCGGCAAACTTCTATTGACCCTCGCTAACGATAGCCTATCGCTGTGGTCTATTTTAGTCCAACGTTGATTTGGTGATGGAGGTCGCCAGGTTAGGCAGTGTCTCTCTTTGTGCCTGAAGTTAGTGCTGACGAGGAACAGATGATTATCTGGACAGAACTGTAGAAGACAATCACTGTTGTTGGTTCGTGGGTAGCAGCTATCGGTCGGGATTTCTCATCTCAAACTTAGAATCTTAAATAACACATTCTGTCCTACCTAATATACTTATGATTTACGCAACTAAGGCAGGATTATTTTTGTGGTTACTACTAATTAAGCTGCATAAACTGGCTTAATTGGTATTAACTGCAAACTGATGACAAGGTTGTTAGTGTGACGTGCAGACTGTCAAAATCTCTCCAAACAAAACTGATTATAAATCCAAATGAATTTCAGCAACTGATGTCTATTACCAGTGCCTACCAACGTCGTGGAAATCTCCATATTTTCACATGGCCATGAATTTCAGGTAGATAGCCCTTCGTGATCTGGATATCTCAAGTTTCAAAGCAAATACTGATGGTGCTTCCCAGTTTAATATTGCTAAATAGTGGGAATTTCATTTAGAATTAAGTGAGCGTTTGTTTTTAAGTTTATTTGCAGTTCTCGCTGATTGATCATGCTGGACCCAAATACTCAGCTTCTGTTGAAATGTCCGTTGTTAGTATGAACGGTCTGGTGATGTTTAAGGTTTGATGTGAAGCTATTTTGGTTGATAGTGACTAGTACTGGAATCCAGGATGAGCATTTAGTCCTATTTGCGACCAGTCATCCGGATTTACCTGTATTCCAAGTGATTGATGCTTTGGAGTTAAAAACGATAGGTGCAGGGAACGCCATCAGCCACTGGAAATGCAAGTATATCCAGGTGACAAGTCCGAAACAGGATGAAATCAGCATCATGGATTCGTCTATTAGTCACCGTCATCCAAAATAACTGACTGAATATTCTTCAAACATTCTTTTTTGACGAAAAATGCACTACTGTCAGGCTATGTCACTCATATCTGCGATACGTATGACTTAGTCTGGAAACCTTATTAATCCAGATACTAATTTTATGATTTATTTCTATACATCTTTCTATAAACCAACTGTCAATCAAATGACCTAAATTTACGACACGACTAAAAAATATATAAATATTCATGTAGCTAAATATCTCAGAAACTTTGTTAGTTTCCAGTTGGAACGAACACCAAGTTTGTAAATCATTGGAAAGTTTAAGCCTCAGAATGCTTCCACAAATAATTCATAGTAAATATCACTATAAATGCAAATACAATAATTCGGGTTTTTAAACAGCGGAACGAGCTTCCTTTTAGTTTTTATGCATCATCAGCACAGCAATCACTCAAAATTTATAATTGATAAATTTCATACATTTGTTCCCCTTAATGAATTTGAACAAAGCAACAACTACAGATTTAGCAGAATAAAATGGTACCATATTTTATTTCGTCGCCTTCTCTTCAGCTGCTTACAGGGCAAAAACATTATTAAATGTATCTAAATGTATCTTGCACAGAGTTCATTTTAAACAGAAATCAATCGATCAATATACACATACACTAATAATAATATATATATATATGCAATATTGAACACAATTCCGAGCAATAATAACCATACAAAATGAAAACTTTTCAGTATCTCGCATTAGGATGAAAAATATCCAGTTACCAGGGCAAAGAAAGACTGATAACTGCTTCTTTCTGAACGCACAAATCAGGTTTTAGGCGCTTGATGGAAAAGGCTTCAGCAAACTTAAGGAGCATTGAACTCTTTTGCTTATTGATAATTTTGAACGACTTTTCGACGTCCACCTCATGACCCGTGTCAAGAAGATGCCTGGCGATGGCACTGCTTAAAGCATTTGTTCCTTTTACACGTAAGCTTTTTGGTACATGTTCAGAAAATCGTAGATATGCTCTTCTTTCTGTTCTTCCAATGTAACTGCTCCCGCAGATACATGTAAATTTGTATATACAGTTGGAGTTAACATGAGAAGGATATCTATCGATTTTTGATTGCACCAGAGAGCAAGTTGTTCGAAAGACGGGAACGAGCTTAGCTGCAGGATAGGCTATGGCTAGTGATGTACTCAGCCTTCTGTTGATCATCGCTGCAATGTTTTCGCCTTTATAATCAAGCTCAAAGTAGATTGGCTTTTTTCTTACTGTGATTTGTTTTTCATTTGCGACTGCAGATCTTCCATACTTGTTGATGAACCTTTGAGGGTACCCATTGCTCTTCAATGTCTTTTCAAGAAACTCAAATTCTTCCTCTAGTTTCTCTGTAGAGCATATTCTTCTCGCTCTATAGTACAGAGTCTTGACCAGTGCTCGTTTATAGCTATTTGGACAAAAGCTATTAAAATGTAAGTATTGTCCTTTCCATGTGGACTTACGATAAATTGACTTTTGAAGACTACCGTCTTCTAGGCGTTCCATGGCGATGTCGAGGAAGTGGAACTTCCCGTCACTTTCATGTTCCATAGTGAACTTGATATTGGCGTGTGCATCATTGAATAATCTTAGTAGGTGTGAAGCATGACTATCATTTTTGCACACTATAAATGTGTCATCAACGTAACGACAGTAGGAAGTTGTTTCATCGATTGCATGCTTCAACTTTGTTCTTTCAAGGTTGGACATGAATATATCTGCTAAAACAGGGCTAAGTGGACTGCCCATAGCTACACCATCTATTTGGCGATAAAGAGTGTTGTCAAATTGGAATTGCACATCCATGGTGCACATTAGCAGTAGGCGTTTGAATTCCGACTCTGGCAGTGGGAGAAGATCAGACTGCTGACAAATGATCTCAATAGTTTCGTTGATTGGAATCATTGTGAACAAGGAGGTTACATCAAATGACACCATGAACTTATCTAAAACGTTCATGTGGTTCACACTTTCAGAGAAATGAAATGAGTCTTTCATTGTGTGCACGCCTAGCCGTTGACGAATAGGTTCCAACTTCTCCGCAAGCCAACGTGCCACCTTATGTTGGGGCGAGTTGATCATCGAAAGTATAGGTCTCAGGGGAACTTGTTTTTTGTGTATCTTCGGAAGGCCATACATGTGTGGCAAGCGGGACCCTCGGGGTTTCAAATCATTGTACGTATTGTTGTCAATCAATTTCTTCTTTAGAAGATCTCTCAGTGCGTTTGTGATACGTTTTTCGACGGCATCTGTCTTATCTTTTTGGCAATTGTCAACTTTAAACCTCAGCGGGTCATTTAACACAGCTTTCATCTTTGCAATGTAATCCTCTTTGTCCATTAGCACCACTCCTGAGCCTTTGTCAGGTCGCAATATAACAATTTTGTCATTATTCTTGAGACCTTTCAATGCTCTTAGATGCTCTTCAGAAAGGACTTTTGAATATGACATTGGAGAAATGAGGAACTGATTTGCAACGTCGACGAGCTTAGACTTGAACCAGCTCTTCTTGTCATCATCAACTGGAGTTTCTCTCTCCATCTCATGAAGTCACTACGTACTTGCAAATTACCTCCATCTCTGAAAAATCTTCGACGCATTACAAAATCGCATATTGAATCAACAGAAACTCTGATTTCTAAATTGAGAACTGAAGCCCGATCTTTCGATGGTGTCGTCAATAGTTTGAATATAGTATGCCGGATCAAATTCATCAATTTTTTTCAAGGACTTCAACAGAAAACATGTGAAAATTTCTACAAAACTCTGTCGAAATCCCTGACAAAGGAGAAATTGTGTGACGTTTCCCAGAAAATCCTGAGGATTATATCTGTAATCTGTCGAGTCTGAAGTTAAATCGCATTGAAATGGAAGCACTTTCTCTTGGATTCAACTTTCACATCCCAAATAAATTTGTCGGAAGAACTGATGTGGCAGTTCAATTTGAAAACTTATTCTATCAGCTCAGTGACCTCACTCCAGTTGATGATGACAAGAAGAGCTGGTTCAAATCTAAGCTCGTCGACGTTGCAAATCAATACCTCATTTCTCCAATGTCATATTCAAAAGTCCTTTCTGAAGAGCATCTAAGAGCATTGAAAGGTCTCAAGAATAATGACAAAATTGTAATATTGCGACCTGACAAAGGCTCAGGAGTGGTGCTAATGGACAAAGAGGATTACATTGCAAAGATGAAAGCTGTGTTAAATGACCCGCTGAGGTTTAAAGTTGACAATTGCCAAAAAGATAAGACAGATGCCGTCGAAAAACGTATCACAAACGCACTGAGAGATCTTCTAAAGAAGAAATTGATTGACAACAATACGTACAATGATTTGAAACCCCGAGGGTCCCGCTTGCCACACATGTATGGCCTTCCGAAGATACACAAAGAACAAGTTCCCCTGAGACCTATACTTTCAATGATCAACTCGCCCCAACATAAGGTGGCACGTTGGCTTGCGGAGAAGTTGGAACCTATTCGTCAACGGCTAGGCGTGCACACAATGAAAGACTCATTTCATTTCTCTGAAAGTGTGAACCACATGAACGTTTTAGATAAGTTCATGGTGTCATTTGATGTAACCTCCTTGTTCACAATGATTCCAATCAACGAAACTATTGAGATCATTTGTCAGCAGTCTGATCTTCTCCCACTGCCAGAGTCGGAATTCAAACGCCTACTGCTAATGTGCACCATGGATGTGCAATTCCAATTTGACAACACTCTTTACCGCCAAATAGATGGTGTAGCTATGGGCAGTCCACTTAGCCCTGTTTTAGCAGATATATTCATGTCCAACCTTGAAAGAACAAAGTTGAAGCATGCAATCGATGAAACAACTTCCTACTGTCGTTACGTTGATGACACATTTATAGTGTGCAAAAATGATAGTCATGCTTCACACTTACTAAGATTATTCAATGATGCACACGCCAATATCAAGTTCACTATGGAACATGAAAGTGACGGGAAGTTCCACTTCCTCGACATCGCCATGGAACGCCTAGAAGACGGTAGTCTTCAAAAGTCAATTTATCGTAAGTCCACATGGAAAGGACAATACTTACATTTTAATAGCTTTTGTCCAAATAGCTATAAACGAGCACTGGTCAAGACTCTGTACTATAGAGCGAGAAGAATATGCTCTACAGAGAAACTAGAGGAAGAATTTGAGTTTCTTGAAAAGACATTGAAGAGCAATGGGTACCCTCAAAGGTTCATCAACAAGTATGGAAGATCTGCAGTCGCAAATGAAAAACAAATCACAGTAAGAAAAAAGCCAATCTACTTTGAGCTTGATTATAAAGGCGAAAACATTGCAGCGATGATCAACAGAAGGCTGAGTACATCACTAGCCATAGCCTATCCTGCAGCTAAGCTCGTTCCCGTCTTTCGAACAACTTGCTCTCTGGTGCAATCAAAAATCGATAGATATCCTTCTCATGTTAACTCCAACTGTATATACAAATTTACATGTATCTGCGGGAGCAGTTACATTGGAAGAACAGAAAGAAGAGCATATCTACGATTTTCTGAACATGTACCAAAAAGCTTACGTGTAAAAGGAACAAATGCTTTAAGCAGTGCCATCGCCAGGCATCTTCTTGACACGGGTCATGAGGTGGACGTCGAAAAGTCGTTCAAAATTATCAATAAGCAAAAGAGTTCAATGCTCCTTAAGTTTGCTGAAGCCATTTCCATCAAGCGCCTAAAACCTGATTTGTGCGTTCAGAAAGAAGCAGTTATCAGTCTTTCTTTGCCCTGGTAACTGGATATTTTTCATCCTAATGCGAGATACTGAAAAGTTTTCATTTTGTATGGTTATTATTGCTCGGAATTGTGTTCAATATTGCATATATATATATATATATTATTAGTGTATGTGTATATTGATCGATTGATTTCTGTTTAAAATGAACTCTGTGCAAGATACATTTAGATACATTTAATAATGTTTTTGCCCTGTAAGCAGCTGAAGAGAAGGCGACGAAATAAAATATGGTACCATTTTATTCTGCTAAATCTGTAGTTGTTGCTTTGTTCAAATTGGTAAATTATTCATCAAAACTTGGAATTTTTGAGGTTTATCAGTCCAATTTGCGAAGACGTTTTATTTCCTCTTTCTTTCTCTACTGAAATGGTGGGAATTATCGCTATAAACAGTGAGCACAAAGTCAGCTAAATGAGACATATAGGAAAAACAGAAAGACTGAGCAAAGAATATCCTTTTTGATGATTTCCTAATCTGGTTCTACAGAAGTTATATACACGGAATATTCTAGAATAGTCTTATTCTGTATCCACAAGATGAGACAGAATAGAGAATGTTTGTCCCTTACTTAACCACGCAGCAATGAATACTTTTCTTACTGCATTCCTTAGGCGTTGTGTTCATATCTCACTGATGTTATCCCCAAGGAACTGAATTTGTAAGAATAAGGCCTTTTTCAGAAGTGTTGGTACCTTGGCCTGTCTTGATTTTTGATTCATATTCTTATCGATGAATTTTTTCTGGATAATCGTTCTCACTCAGCAACTGTTTAATAATATTAAGCTCTCAATTAAGACATTCATCCAAGCAGATTGCTCTTACTCTGTGGACCAAGTACTTTATTAGGTTGCGTTTGTATTTTAAAGGCACGAAGCTGAAAAAATGAGTATACTGACCAGTTGATGTAGGTTTTCTATATACACTTCTTCTTATTGTGTCATCCTCTTTTCTGGTCATAAGGACGTCTAGAAATGAAATACTAGAGTCTCTTTCTTTCTCGATGGTAAAATTTATTGCAGTATGAGCATCGTTAAATTTTTCAACAAGGATGTTCTTTGCTTCATCCTCATTTTTCATAATCAAAAATGTATCATCCATGTACCGACAGTAGAATTCTAGTTCATCAATTACATCTTTCAAAAGCCTATTATCTAGTTTCGCAAGGAAAATGTCGGCTAGAATCGGTCCTAGTAGTGACCCCATTGCCACATCACCAATTTGTCTGTATAGTTCCTTATTCAATAAAAAATGAACATTCACAATGCATTTCAAGAGAAGTACTTTTATAAAAGATAATAGGAATGCCAACATCGATATTTCGCCTTATGAGTTCTTCGCATACAAGGTCTACTGTTTCTGAAAACGGTACATTGGTGAATAAGGAAGATACGTCGAATCATGGATTTATTGTTGTTGTTGTGGAAATTTCTATTCGCTATTACATTTTTATGCTTATTATAATTTATGCATCTGTAATTCCGCTGATGTTACTTAACAAATCGATGTTGTTTAAAAAACACCAATATCGTTATTGACAATTATTCTAGAGTGTTCTATTGTGGTGAGTGCTACTGATAAGATTTGTCAGTAGTGTGTAAAAAGACTTTCTTCGTGATACAGAGTTGTGGAGATACATGGGAGACGTGAAAGGACCACAAAGAAACACAATATGAAGGCCAGAAGTAGCACAACACGAAGATCTGTGCAAATGGTGCGTTGAAGATAAAGTGTACATAATTTGGCTATATAGAGATACCAATTTCCTGATAGACGCTCCTTTACCAAGTCTTTCGTCTTCTAACGTTTCCCTATGTATATAAACAATATATATAACTGTAAAGCCAGAAGAGGAAATTATCGAAAAGGATATCCTTTGCCCAATTTTTTTTTGTTTTTTTCTAAATGTCTGAATGAGTATTTTCACTATAAAATTCTGTGTAGTTAATATGCATTTCTCATCTCTATAAGGTTAACCTTGATTTTATGCCATGCATCATTTTATATGAGCTATCAGTTGGTTTTCCTTTGACATATTCCTTATATTGACTGAAACCGCTGTTCTATCGCTATTAATTCAAAGATGTTGTCTGGAATTTCACTCTGGTTATCACTAATTCATACCAAAATCTTATTCAAAACAAGTGTTTCTTTATTATAGTATTTGGCCTTTGTTAAACATTAGTCAGCTGCTTAGTTTTTGATTGATATTACAACTGTTTTCTTCATTAGAATCACTCCTTACATAATCATTAATACTCTGTTTGTATATCGTGTATGAATTCAGTTCAGCTAGTAAGCAGTGAAGTATTTTATTTCTGTTGCTTTCTCTTTTAATAGTTTTCCATCGCATGTGGAATTCCTTGGAGACTATCCTGACTTTATTGGCTCTCTGTTAATCATTGTCCTTGGTTTAATACTATTTCGTGGTCCAAAGTTATCAGCCATGTTGAACACTGTTAAATTTAGTGGTCAGTATTTTAACCACTTGCATTATGTTTTCACGACCGAATAAACATGGTTCAGAATTTGCACCAGCCAGTGTCATGGTGGTCTATTTCCATTTGGATTTGGAGGTATGATTGGTGGCGCTGGAACATGTTTCTATGCATTTATTGGCTTTGATGCTATTACAGTGAGCAGTGAAGAAGCGTTGAATCCGAAAAGATCAATGCCAATTGCTACTGGTGTATCAGTTGGTGTGGTTACACTCCTGTTTCTGTTGGCTAGTCTAGCCTTGACACTTTTTGTACCATGGTGGACAGTGGATCGACAAGCTGCTTTCACATCTGCTTTTCATATTCGTGATTATGAATGGGCCACATATATAACAGGAATTGGTTGGCTACTTAGATTAAGTGCAAGTCTATTTACAAGTACGTATGCTATGCAGAGAGTGGTCTATGCAATGGCCAGTGATGGTTTATTGCCTAAATTCTTAGGTTATTTATTACCATCTACTCAAGTAAGTTATTTAATGTTATATTGATCACTATGGTAACTTATTAAATTTATCTTATTCATTTAAACTAGTTTATCGTATAACCTTTCTTTGTTTACTTTTCTCATCAACAAGAATACTCGAAAAATCTAATGTCAAATTGATTAACATGTGTAACAAAAATGAGTTAGAAAAAACTCTTTTGTTTAAATTAATTAAGGGTTTCATGAATAACTTTATTGCTGGTACCATGTGTGTACTAGCATAACAAAAGTTGGAAAGACAACATAATTTTAAAGCTAATTGATGAACTCCTGTTGTGGTGAGAGCTGGCTGCTAGCCGAAATTGGTAGACAGTAATTGACGTCAATGTTTATGTCCCCAATATTGGTGGTGAGAAAATGAGAACAAAGGCTTTGTGTAGGCGCACACAGTTAGCATATGGATGATCTGACACAGCCACAAGAGATGCAAGGTTAACTTTCTGTGAGAAACAACCAATCAAAAGACTGTATTTTCTACTAACAATAATCTACAATAATGTACATGAAAATCTATTAATATGTGTTGATTTTCCTTAATAAACGATCTGTTGCCTGGCCCTTGTCTTCTGTTGTTACAGCATGATAAAAATTGGAAAGACGACATAACGATTATCGAATAGGCGATTCTCTGCTCAATTTTTTTTTGGTTTTTTCTAAATGTCTGAATAAATATTTTCGCCATATTGAAACGTACGTATATGGTGAAGTGATAGTAGGAGGACTTTGGTTCACCTTCATGCCTTAATAATTATAAAACATATGCATAAACAGAGGAGGCTACTTTTACATTTCTCACTGATACTTCTTCAACCAAGTGTATTCTCTCTTAAAAGTATTATAAGCATTGATTAAAATTGATTGAATCGGCTGTTTTTATCTTCACAAGTTAATTAATTTCTTTATTTCTTATATATAGTCTTTTTTAGTAAATTGTACATCATATATATATATATATATATATATATATATATATATGGACGTCAAGTTTAAGCTTACATTACAAACTGTTGTATTGTTGTATTGCATAAATAAAAATTAAAAATGGAGAAGAAATTTTGTCAGCAAATAGTAGTCGCATAGTAGATACAAACACATACGTGTATAACTGCGTTTTATAAATACAGAGATTTCTACTGTTAAGTTCTCGTTTTTCTTCACATTCCATACATATAATGCAGAAGAAAAAAAGGAAGGCGGTAATGATGTAAGAAGCAAGTCAAGATGAGGAGGATATAAAAGAGCGGGGGGGGAGTGAATACAAGAGATAGACAAACAGACAGACAACGAGAGAGAGAGAGCGGGAGAAGAGTAACTCACCAAAATAAAAAATAGTAATGATGACATATGAGTATTAGATATTATGTACACATAAGGTTCATTATTATTATAATAGGAATGATGATTGTACACAATAATGTAGAATATATTTTTTTGTAATGTCGGAAGTTAAAGGCTATTCAAAGAGGAGAAAGTGGTAAATGAAAAAAAGGAGGAAGAATATGAGAAAGCTCCTTTTCACTGAATGAATGTACACACACGACACACACACATCTTAATGCAGCAGACTGTGTCATGAGAAGAAATCAGCTCATCACAAGGAATCAAAACTAAACACAACAGCCATAGTACTTAATGGCTAAAGTCAAGAATACAAGTGAAGACACTGTACTGTACTGCAAAGGTATTTGTACACACACACACACATGCATATAAATGTACATTGTGTAATATTTTGATCATGAAATGAAAGAAATCAGATAGAAAATGAAAGTACAAAAACAACAAATTGATTATGCAAGATCAAATGTGATGACAAAACAACACAACATTCTATAGTCAAAGTTTAAGCTGCAGTGTCATTGTTTTTGCATACACTCACTCAGCTGGATGAGTGTATATATTTCTGTTTCACATGTACAAGTGTGTACACTGGAAATATAGTCAAGAGGTGGTTGGTTGGTAATAAGCTAAGAAATCAAAGAAGGAAAGACATCAATCATGAATAGCTCTTTTAATGCACAAATAAATAAATAAAATTTGTTGCATACATAAAATATTAAACACAGCACTTTTATATGCAGTGGGGTTGTCTTAAGAAAAGATTTTTAAAAAAATTCCTATAACACACTCACTCATATACACCAACGATACACATACATACATATATATACAGAAACATACATCGGTGGTCTTTGCAAGATGCGATGCATCGACTAAGGGAAGCAGCAGTACACGTAAAGAAAAACAAGACAACAGAGGCCAGAGAGAGAGAGGGGGAGAGAGCAAGTTAAAACAATCAAGAAACAGAAATTAAAAATCAATAAATACACCTTTTGTGCGTGCGTGCGTTCGTGCGTAGTGTGGGTGTGTGTAAGTGTCATTATTGAACATAATCATTTCAACTAAAGAAAAAATTATAACAGTTTTTTTTCAATTCATTTGCACATTTTCTGTAAAAAAATGACTATGAATGAGTACTCCGAGAAAAAATGAATAAATCAATAAAATAATAAATAAATAAAATAAATAAATAAGTAAATAACAACAATAGTAACAGGTTAATTAAAAAATCAAACTATAATTAACTAATAATACTAGTGATTGAACTAAATTCAGTAGTGTAACAGTAGTAGTATGTATGTACTTGTATATGGTGTGTGTATTTGTAGAAGATAAGAATAGGTAGTTAAGTATTTAGTGAATACAATGTGTACATAATCATCACATAAGTTATATAGATCATCGCCCTGTTCAACGTTTTTTCACTCAATTTCTTTCTACATAGCTGAAAAATCAAAGTGTTAGCGCAACTATTATATATCACATTTTAGCATCACAAAGATGATGATTTATCTAAATATATATGTAAGATAGAAGCAAAAGAAACACCACACTGGATAAAAACAAGGCCACAGAGAAGAACGAACACAAAGGCAACAGCAACAGTGGCAGAAGCAGAGGATAAAACTGTAATTATACACGATGCGTATAACAAGTCGATAGTAAATACATATACAAATTTATATGTAATATATATTGAGCTGATTGGTATGCTTAAAATGCTGTTTCCAGATCGCACGTTTCACTTTTGCTCACTTTAGTGCTACTTGTAGAATCCATCTAAAAAGATTGAGATAAAAGTAAAACAATAAAAGGAGAACCGTAAGAGATCCCATAATAACCAATAATAAATCAATAACAATGATAACGGCAATGATCCAAAAACTCGGAACAATTATATGTTAGTGATGTAAATTTCATCATGTGTACAACACACACAGACAAACACAGATCATAATTACCCCAAAAAAAGAAACACAATTAAATTTCAAATAATCATCAATAAAAATCAATAAGGTGCACCACATCGTTAACTAACACACATGTGCTTGTGTTTCTTTATAAATTTTGGCATATACATCAAAAATGTGAATGTGCAATGTGCATATAGTCGATTGATTGGGTGTATTGATTGGGTTGGTGGGGGGCTGGAATAGTATAAAGATATTATCCTTAATTTCAGAAATTGGAAAGGAGTGGTAAAATTCACCAAGTTCTAAATGTTACTATCTTAATCGATTGTTGTGAAGGAAAAAAACTTCTACCTTGACCAATTACTT
>OX235272.1:60584437-60862567 GCA_944472155.2 Trichobilharzia szidati
AGGTAACCTTGACGCAGGTNTTTATTAATCATCAAAATATATAGTCAAATTTTTTTACATAAATTGAAGTCAGAAAAATCTTGTTTTGATTTTCTTAACACGCTGGGATTAATTTAAATAATTTATAATGAATCAATCTGACTCGGCGCTCAAATTATTCCAGGAAGTTCGTAACACCTACGGCCTGGAAACCTATAATCTTATTATTAGTAGTAGTAGCGGTTTTTCTATTCCTTTACGTTCCCCGTGGGACATAGGACTTCAAGCTAGAGGCTTGAAGTTTCAGTAGCAGTGGTGTTTATTTTTACGGGATGGGGTTGCTAGCCTCATGCCCAACCTTACCTCTTTACCAGTCTTATTACTGGCTTAGCGAGGTAAGCGAGTGCGTCTGTGGCCGGGGATTGAATCCTGGACCACATGCGTGTTTGGTGAGCATTCTACCGCTGTGCCAGTATCGTAGGAGAATAAGAAGTTAGTATCAAGTTGATTTGAACGGTTTAGATGATATATATATATATATATTATATATATATATATATATAATTGGTTAGATTGAAATTCAGCTTATACTGTAGAGTAAAACAGAAACAGTATACAAGTGTTGGTTTGTAGGGATTTGATTGGTTACAGGATTTTCATCATGAGCTGACATCAGTTAGAGAACCAGTGGAAAACCTGGGAGTACTGGACAGCTGTTTCGTCCTAGTTTGGGACTCTTCATCAGTACGCACCCACCTGGATTTGAACCCAGGACCTTCTGGTTACAAGGCGAGCTCGTAGACCATTAAGCCACTGCTGAAGGGTCCCAAACTAGGACGAAACAGCTGTCCAGTACTCCCAGGTTTTCCACTGGTTCTCTAACTGATGTCAGCTCATGATGAAAATCCTGTAACTAAAGAAACAGTATATTTTTACACTGAATTATACATAAGTCTTCACGATAATAAATCAACATTATTTCTTTTTACGATCTTAGAAAGATTAATTCACATCACGAATGCCTACCATCATAAAAATGTCATTCAACAGAGGGGAAATAAATAATTCACTTCACAGTTGATTTGAAATGCTAAACATTAATACTATTTGGATATTTTTCAAAAAACAAGAAAGCAAATGTACTTTATCTAGTTCATTATTTTGATAAATATCCAATAAATGGGAATAGTAAGTATAAACTTAGTTATACAAATTTAAATTATTAATACACAAATACCAAGAAGCACTTTATTATCATTCCTAATTTATTATTATAATCAATTTAAAGAAAATAAATGGTATTCAAGTGATAAGTTTGTTGGTGTTTGATTGACACCCAGGTACATTCCTCGAAAACCGATACAACTTTGAAAAACACAAGGCACTGGACAAATGTTTCGCTCTAATCCCGTACTGTTCATCGCTGCACACTTATAGCCTTACTACTGATCGAACACAGGATAATCAGGTTACAAGGTGAGTGACCCATGAATTCCAGCTTCTATTGATTCCACAGTTATCCATTGTCATTAGTGAGTATTATGTTAATGAGCCAATTTGCAGCCCCATTGATATCGGTGTGCGTGGCTCTGCGTCACACCTGATTGTCTAGCTCCCCCTGGTTTCCAATAATTCACCCACTGGCATCCGTTCGTAGAGAAGTCGAGCTGGAAATAATATCAAAGCTAACTGTGCAGAAATGTAATTATTGGTTCATTTATTGTCGCCTTTAGTTTATAAAATGATAAATACTTCTTACATAATGGTCTCTGTTTCCTCAGCACATGCATATTTTTATGAAAATATTTTAAAGGACAGTAGACCACATGTTAACATTTAATAATAATGAATATCTGCACACTTTGAAAGCAGATTTTTGTAAAGTGAGATCACGAGTATATTTGCGATATGGGGATTTCATCACTCAGGTTTGCAACGCTTCATCAACCTGTTATCAAACACTAGCTATCCAGGAAAAGTGTGCGTCGGTGGCATAGCGGTTAGGACGCTCGCCGACCATGCACATGGTCCGGGGTTTGATCCCCGGCCGACGCACTCCTTTACCTCGCTTAGCCAGAAATAATGCTGGTGAAGAGGAAAGGTTGGGCATGAGGCTAGCAACCCCATCCCGTAAAAATAAACACTGCTACAGAAACTTCAAGATAGCTTGAAGCCCTTTCACTTGGAAAGTGAAGAAAAGCAGGAAACGCGTGGTTTGGACTGATTCAGGAATACCGAGAAAATACATCACACTGATCAAGGCATTCTACTCAGACTCAACAAGCTAGGTAAGACCCTACCGAGAGTTGTCACCTGAAGTGGTGACAACTAGTGCTATCCGTCAGGGTTGCTCAGTGTCCTCGATTCTCTTTAGTTTCATCATAGATGTACACACTAATGGACTTAACCCTAACTGACTTCAGCGACTCGGGTATTGACTTGTTATCAGGGAATAATCTCGTTAACTTAGAATATGCAGAAGATATAGTAGACCTCCTAAGTGGAGATGCTGACTAAATAGAGCAGAGTCTTCTGAAAACTTGAGGAACAGCAATCTTCGAATGTTTGGCATGCAACTTGCTTCCGCCAAATGTAAGATGATGAGGCTACTGGACTGGGCTACATCAACTCCTCGCTGGCTTAAAGATAGGGAGTGAAGTGGTAGAGCGTATTGTCCACTTCACTTATTTGGGAAGTTGCATCAGCCAGTTCCAGCGGGTTGATAGCTGACAAAATCTCAGTACAGATACAGAAGGCTCGTTTCGAATTCACCTACCAACTTACATCATCTCTGGCATAGACGTGATATCCGGTTAGCTGTCGACCAAAGGGCATGTATATTGCCCAGCAGTCCTCTCCGTCCTCCTTTATGGCTGTGAGCGAGACATGGCCATTGACAGTGGAAGACACGAAAAGCCTGGCTAGCTGTCTAAGTTCTTTCTCCCCTGTTAAGTGGTATAATAGGGTGAGTAATATTGAGGTTAAGCATCATTCGAGTGATAGGTAGGTGAGGAGCTGAAATCAGTCGACGAGGTTGTGAAGCTACACCGATTGAGGTGGTTAGGACATTTGTTGCTGCGCATGCTTAGCCATCGCCTTCCTCGACAATGGGCACTGTTAGCTGACATAGGATGGATCAGGATGAAAAATAGCTATGGTGGTCGAACCAAAACATGGCTTCATCAGTCAATGAAATCCGCAATAGTTAGTTTACACTAGTCACATACGGAGGTGTAGACTTGCTGATTGGTATCCTCGGGATGGTAAAAACCAATCATTGCTGGAGACAATTGGTGATATGCCTCAAAATCGTTCTCGGTGATGGCTGGCACAGATGCATTCACTCTTTATGATTTATCATATCCAATAAAATTTTATAGCTCTTCCATATTACTGTTCTTTTTGCCTCATATTTCTGTTTATTATCTCTCTTCTCTTGCTTTGTGTGCTACATGAAGTGTGGCAACTTGAACTGCTGTACATCTATTCAAAGCTCTTTGTCGAAATCAGTCTGAGCTAGGGGAAACCAAGTACACTACTGATGATTGACGTGTAACGAATTCTGGACAAGTGAATGTAGTATCATCTGTATTTTCACTTAGATTATAGTACAAACATAACTTCATTGTATCTTGCTTGCACTTGTTGTGTTGCTTAAAATCCATTTCCTATTTCGTATGGTTCGAAAAGTTTAAATGACAAAATACAGAAAAAATTATAAAATATTGTTAAATAGCTTTTTGTTTTCCTATGAACCTTCAGCATATAACAACATTAGGGATTGAATTATATCAACAATTAACAGATATTATCATTTTTACACAGGAATTCACTTTTGATGCTTAGATAAATCACTCGTATTGATGATTTATCAGGAGTATTAAATTGTTGTTTTCACTAAGATTCCATTGATTTTAAAGCAGATTTCTTCATGATACTAAATTAGCTACAGAATCAGTGAGATCTGAGGATCACTAGAAATCTGTTTCACCATAGTTTGGAATTCTTCCGATTCACTCACAAAAAAAAAAAATGAAACCCCAGCTTCGAAATCTGGCTGTCATAGACAAGATAATTCAATCGATGTTTGAAGACAATCACCAGGATACCCTTGGCCTAGGTTTTATGCTTACTGTCATTTGTCAACATTGTGTATTTGTAGCCTTGAAGAAATTCAAATATCATCGAGAATCGAAACCAGCTTCATTGAGTGCTGTAGCTAGAGATGTTACCACCATTGGGCTAATCGAGTAGTGATACATCTCAAGTAGGACTGTAATGGATACATATCAACTAGTGACTAGGGAAAAGTTAGTTTCACGTGTCAAGTCTTTTGCGTTCACTAGTTTTTGTCAGTTCCTTTGAGGTTGTAGATACGTCTTCCTGACATGTTCCAGTATTCATAAATTCTTCATCCTGCTGATTGCCTCCAATCATCCAACACTAACTGAAAATGAATTACAATGGCAAGTCACCCAGATTAGTGGTCACACTGCACACTTGACTAATAGAATCAGTCAGCATTAAAGGGTAAACACACGACTATGGCCACAACCTAGTGACCAAATAGTATAAATAAATAATTCATAACGGCATAGATTCGATATAAATATAAAACTTGGGCACTGTGGTAGAGTATAGCTCCATTATATATAAGATTTTATTTTGATAAATCACACACTGTTGTTATACAGTAATATTAACTGATGACGTTTCGAGCACAAACTATTGCTCATAATCATATCAAGTCACTCACACAACTTTTTACTTCATTTATATACATGAGTGAAATTAATTAGATATTTGAATAAAAATCAATATAGGATAATGTACATTCAGAAATAATAATATGAGTGTGCGTTGGTGGCACAGTGGTTAGGATTCTCGCCGACCATGCACATGGTCGGGGGTTCGATCCGCTGCCGACACACACCTGATATCTATGGTCGGCCTGCTAAATTTGGCTACCGATATAGCAGAAAACACGTGGGAATCAACTGTAATTGAAAAAAAAAATACAATCAGATGGGAAATAAGACGAGTGTTTTTATAGTCAAAATAAGTAACTTGTTAGAATGTTATGATGTACGTGAATTGAAGTAGAGTTTTAAGATTATTTATTATCCTCCTCTGATTTGACTGCTAATAATGTCTTCCATATCTCTGGTATTTGCATTGAGTCATTTCTGTTGCATGTGTTGGGTGTAGACTCAATGAACCAGGATTCAGTAATCAACTCTCTCTCCATCTACTTATATTGCTTCTTAGAATTTTAACCCTCTCCCACCCTATTGTGTGTTAATGCATGCAGTGCAATCGCTGAGCTTTTTTCTAAATTACTTATCTTCTCGGGGTCAACCATTCTTACCTTAGCTAAATTCTTATGTTCCGAAATCTGACTACCCCCGACCTATGTAGCTGACCTCACTCACAGTGATTGCAGGGTATTTTGTAAATCATATTATTCTGTTTAATTGGGTCCACCGGGTCTTTTAGCCTACAGAGCTTGTCTCTGAGTGAGTTTGTAGGTTTGAATGCCACCCTAATTCCTGCTTTATTTGAGAATCCTACGTAGGACCTCAGATTGTTAAAAGACTGCTGAGATGAAAGTGTTTTCTCGCATTCGTTTCTTGATTGTCTAAATGTTATGAGTTTCAAGTAAAGTCAACTTTGATTTTAGCAATAGGTTTTACGTGTCACAGAATTACAGGTTATATTATTACTGAATTATATCTTATCTTTCCAAGCTTAGAATGACATAGTTGGGTAAGACTAGTCTATGAAACTTTAAAAGTATATATATATATATATATATATATATATCGTACAACTTTTACGTGAGCCTTTCCTCCACTTTTCGTTTAGCTTCAGTGTTTATTCACTTTTAAGATATATAAACAGTCGGATTTAATGTTACCATTATATTTTTAGTTTACAGTATGGTATGCTGCATGAATGATTATCACTTAGTGAACGAGTGGCAATCTAAACAACTATTATGCTTATTGTTGTTCAGATATGCGTGTTTATGAGTCATAATTTGTTTCTACGTTAATTGATAGTGTTGCCTTACCAATTCATCCTTAACTAAATATTGTACTTAGTTCATTTCATTTTGCATGAATTTGCTGAATTCTTTTAAAGCCAATTTCATTAAATATACTGATGAAATGACAATTTTTGTCCCAGTTATTTCTGCATTGGATTATTCTGATATGAATAGTTTCCTGTCTGAGGTTAACCGATAGTCTTAAACTGAACGCCTCAAAATGTCTAACTGCTAACTTTAGTTTTAGGTATGAACAAGACTTCCGTAGAATGACTTAGTCCCATGAATCTTGTATTATCGATGGCACTGCAGTAGAAAACCAATATTTGAAAATTAATCTGATGCTCACTAGCGACTGGCCCTATTCAGGCAGTGAGTGACCTGGGGTTCTAGTGGGAAGCCGTGACCAGTAGGGTACAGCAGGTTGAAGATGAGGCAGTAACTCATCGAAGAAGACATTGCGAAATGGTCGCGCTATGTCGTGAATTGGCAGAAGTTAGAATTCAAGGAGGCCATTGGATCGGGTCCCATTGGCTCAATGGTCTACGAGCTTGCCTTGTAACCAGAAGGTCCTGGGTTCGAAACCCCGGTGGGTGCGTACTGATGAAGAGCCCCAAACTAGGACGAAACAGCTGTCCAGTACTCCCAGGTTCTCTAACTGATGTCAGCTCATGATGAAATCGAATATAACCTATCTTGGCATAAGTTTCAACACATATTTATAGATTTTAATGTACATTATTGTAAGTAGAGAATACAGTCTTTTGATTGGTTGTTTCTCACAGAAAGTTAACCTTGCATCTCTTTGTGGCTGTGTCAGATCATCCGTATGCTAACTGTATCCGCCTACGCAAAGCCTTTGTTCTCATTTTCCCACCACCAATATTGGGGACATAAACATTGATGTCAATTACTGTCTACCAACTTTGTCTAGCAGCCAGCCCTCACCACAGTATGCCTTTGACCCATCTAACTGATGGGCATTTTAATTTTTGCAAGCAGTTGGCTAGACTTATCTTGTCGGATACTGAACATCCTCTTTATTCGCAGCTTCATCTCTTCGGGTAAAACCAGTAGGAATTTCATAAGAATTTATGCTCGTATGACCAAATATAAAAATTCAACCATAGCACAGGTGTTGTGTGAAGAGACAAATGCCAGAAATGGACTTATATCCTGCTCTATATTTTGTAAATAAACAGCAACTTATCACCAACATTATTATTACAAATATGCTTCTTCTATTAACCTCTGTTTTTGTAGTTTTATTATTTTTACTTTTTTGTTTACTTCTTTATTTGTAAAAGGAGGTAAATTATTGTAATATTTACAAGGCTGAAAATTCCATTCTGTATAAAAACTATTGTTTGGAATAAGGTGATTAATACTATTATTATTACTTATGCATAAGCAAGATATCAAACTGCAAACAACTAGAAGTCAACATTCAGTTGTTGTTATAAGTAGGGGTATTTCAGAAATACCCCTACTTATGAATTATCAAAACACTTAGCTCTAATATTATGCCCCATTAGAAATCGTTCGAACTCTAGACTAGCTAATTCATATGAGATGAAAAATAAACTAAATGACATTCAACTAGAGAATGATGAAACAATGGTTAGTTTTGATATAACTAGTCTTTATACTAATATACCAATCAATATGGCCTTAGAAGCAGTTAAAAAAGAACTAACTGTGGATCCTGAATTCAGTTGTTGTGATTATTTAACGCCTCTATGTTGAGCTTTCCTCTTCAATATACCACGAGTCATAGTTACTGATTTACCATGACAAATATCTCTTAAATGGACTATATATTATGACAGGCTTCCTCAGAAACAGTCTCGTTGTCAGTATCAGACTTTGTGTTCTCATCAAGTTTGATGTGTATCGGCTTCAAAGTTGCTTGCTTCCTATGTTCGTTTAGTCGTACATGTATATATATATATATATGGACTGGTGCCTACGCAGATGTTCCACGAGGAAAGGTAGTCTTCTGCCGACCCTCTTCATTGATAGCTTATATTCACGTGATCTATTTGTGTTCACCATTGGTCTGATGATAGATGTCACTAGGTGAGGCGATGTCTCCCCTTATGTTTAAAATTGTTGCTGACTAGGAACAGATGATTATCTGGACAATTTGTAAGTGACGACCACCGTCGGTATGAGACTCCATAGCTGACACCAGTATACTTTTCTGTAGCCGTGCATGCAGCAAAATGCATAATTAAGCGACGCCATTTTAATAGTTTACATCTGATCAACTGCAAGACACATTTAGAGAGAACGTTGTTCCAAAGAGCAGCAAAGTTGCGCCCCAAAGTATATCATTAAGTCTAATTGAAATTAATGAAAAGAAAACACGTAGTTCAGCGAAGAATCTCTTTTCGATGAATTCATTTTCTTAGCTGTACAATCGCATATATATGGGTTATTTTGTATGTATGTGGACAAAGTTTGTCAAACACATACATACAAAATAACCCATATATATATTGCGATTGTACAGCTAAGAAAATGAATTCGGCGAAAAGAGACTCTTCGCTGAACTACGTGTTTTGCTTTCAGTAATTGAAATTAATTTGACAGTTTGCACTAGACAAGTGAAGAATTCCACAATCGACAGAGGATAACACGAATATGGTAGCCCAGTGAAAAAAATTGACTTTCTTATGACTATTTTTTAAAGTGACGACACCCCAAATCTAGGAACTAAGTGCCTGAATGGTACTACTACATCACATAAAATGCCCAGTCTCTCAGTCACAAGTGGACAAAATTTAAAGTCATCATACTTTGAAATATATTTATGAATTCTGTCCTGTATGCAGAAACAAGTACAGTAGAGACGATTATTCACGTAGATTCTTAAGCAAATGTTGAAAATTATATGGTTGGAGGCAATCGGCAGGAAGCCTTGGACCTAGGTTTCGTGCTAGTTGGCACTCTTCAGCAAGGCGTATCTGCAACCTTGAAGGAACTCATGTCCCTTCTGAGATTCGAATCCGCGTCACCCAGTGCTGCAGTCAGAGACGTTACCACTGAGCTATTCGGGCTCTGCACCAAAGAGAGGACTAGACGCATCACACTAGTGTCAAATCAAATGTTGAAAAACTTAGATGTTAAGGACTTAATAAACTGTCATATACTTGACAAAAGACATTGAAGTCCTAGGGTACTATTAATAAACAAAGCATATTGTTAGAGGAGCACCCGCTACTTTGGTAATGAGTGATGTCTAAGGCTGATTTATCCTTTTTTCAACAAATTTTTTACCCAGTTATCACTTCCCCCATTATGACGTAAACACACTTTCTCAGCACTACATTGTTTTCGATCACTCTAGAAGATTGATTTTCTCGTCTAAGAAATAAGTAACTACTATCATTTGTATTCAAGTATTGGTTTGTAGGGATTTGTTTGATTGGTTACAGGATTTCATCATTAGCTGACATTGGTTAGAGAACCATTGGAAAACCACCTGGGAGTACTGGACAGCTGTTTCGTCCTAGTTTGGGACTCTTCATCGGTACGCACCCACCGGGGTTCGAACCCAGGACCTTCTGGTTACAAGGCGAGCTCGTATACCATTAAGCCACTGGGACCCGATCCAATGGCCCATGAATTCTAACTTCTGCCAATTCACGATATAGCGCAACCGCTAGCCAATGTCTTCGGCGAGTATTTGTCCTCACACCCAACCTGCTGCACCCTACTGGTCACGACTTCCCACTGGAACCCTAGGTAACTACCTACCTGAATAGGGCCAGTCGCCAGTGAGCATCTCATTGATATTCAAGTATTGGTTTGTAGGGTTTGGTTTATATATACAAGACCTTTTAATACTTCTTTTTCATTCTGTATTATGAAAACCTTAGGTTTAGTAAACAATCTGTAAGCACTTTGCTGATATGCATGAGTTTATCATTTGTACTGTAATCTGTTGGTGTTAGGACTCTCGCCGACCATGTACATGGTCCGGGGTTCGATCCCCTGCCGGTGCACACCCGATATCTATGGTCGGCCTGCAAAATTGGGCTACCGATATCACATGCTGAAAATTCCATACTTGTACCAAAAATACGGTGTGGAATCAAGCTATAATAAAAATAAAAATAAGAATTCAATGAAGAAAATTCATTTCATCGTAATTTATAAATACTGTTATGATTGAACTGTTCGAATTCATCACATGAAATAAATGTGTGAGTGATTAATTTTACTTGAAGCTTATACTTTTAGTTCACTATAAGCAGGCTAAAATGAACGATTGTTTGTCCTACTTATTTTTTGTCTTTCAGTTAGCTTGATGGTAAAAGTTAGTACAACCTAAAAAACATTTTATTAGTAGTAATTAATAATTTGAGACTATAAAGTTGACTGAATATTATAATGAACTTATGTACTGGAATATGAAAATAGTCAGTGAAACATGCAATTCAAAGGTATATCATTCATCAACAACATACATTATACATGAACAACTACTCAATTAAACTTTTCTCAAAGGTATAAAGGTAAAGTGATTATCGAAAATAACTGTTGTATAATTAGAACAATCAAAAATTAAAACATTTCAAGTCTCAGAAACACTTTGATTAATTGTAAATATATTTATAATAAGGAAACCATTTTATTAAGAGGAATTGGTGTTTCCATCAACGGGTTAACTAATATAAAGAAAACATTGTTTAGTAAGAAAGCATGTGCAAAACAATAAAATCACACCCTTGTAAGCATAAGTAGGTATGGAGAATTTTTTTTTAATGAGATCGTCGGACTGTGTACGGTATTTAAATAACCATGGTCATTCAAGTAAGTACATAATTTTTTTTAAACAAGAAAAAATACGAAACTTTTGAACACCATATTAAAGTATACACAAATGAACAAAAATGTATTTGTTAGTTTTTCTTATAAAGTAGATACTTGGAAGTACGGTGAAAGGCGATAAAAAAAGTAAATTATACTGTAATATAGAGACATAAATATTAAAAACGACTTAACATCGGGATGAGGGAAAGACCTAAGAGTTAAATAATACTTTGTATAAATTCATTGTTCAATGAAATGCTTATTGAATGGAAAAGAATCAATTGTTGATATTAAGGGTAAACTTTACAGTAAAACGAAAGGAAGAAACAAGCTCAGAGGTAGATAGAATGATGGTGATGATTCAGCAAACAGAAATTCAAAATACACTGGAATTGATGAAAATGAAGGTATTTTCTGTATACATTAGACAATAAATTAGTTGAGTACCGACATGAAACGAAACAGTTATGAACCGCAAGATTAATTTGAATTAGGGCATTTCTTAACATCCAAGTCCATCATAGAATCAGTGATCTCCTTTGCAATGAATGCATTAGGCTGAATCTGATGATCACCTGGCGAATTTGTACACTCAACAACACCGGAAGGAATTAAGGATTGGGATACAGAAGATGATACAGGAGATGACCGCGAAACATGAGGAGAAGGTGGAATTGATGAAGGGCTACTAGAATTGTTTGAATTTGTAGTTAAAGAGAAAAGTTGACATGAGGGACTAGAAGGGCTGGAGACCGTGGGTAGGCTCGGCGGCCAACGAAAGTAAGGAAAGTCAGAACAAGAGTTGCTTCCATTACTGTACACTCGGACGTCATTTTGACATGAAGACTTACTGCTTTTATAACCACAGAAAGATTCTGGAGACCCTTCACGACTGGCATCGTCACTAGATCCACCACCGCCACCCGACATACAAGATAAGTAACCTCGTTTGCGCCCGAGTGCAGCTGAAACAAGTAAAGGACTTGCACCACCAGTGCTACTGAATCGTCGTGGGTTAGGGGAGACGGTAGAAGTTGAGAGAGATGGTGAATAACACTGAACGCGTGATGAAACGGGAGATGCAACAGGAGATGGATAACATGAAGAGGGCCGAGAAATATGAGGCGGACTCAAAGGTATACCTTTGTTACCACTCGGAGTCACAGGAGGACCACTGCCGGCAGGATAGGAACAAGTTACCGATATTACCAATGGTCCACTGAAAGAACTCGGGCGATGGCTAGGACTACTATTCACGGAAGTAGAAGAAGAGGATCCTTCTCTGTCACCTGATTCAGTACATGAAACAGTCAAACCAGCCCACGACGAAGACAACCGAGACGTCTCAGTTAGGAGCTTCTCGTGTTTAACTTCATTCTCAACATGATCCTCAGCAGTCACATAATACTGTGCCGAGCAACGTCTGACGGCTTTACGTTTTAGCATAGAATTGGTGAAATATATACAGGTATCACAGTAAACAAGTGTTTTTGCACTTGAAAAGCATAGATAAACAAAATTTTAAGAAGTATTCATTCATTTCAACTTTTAATATATGCAGGAATCTTCTAATCAGAAATGTTTAGGTATAATTGAAGGATTAGATTATTCATACATATAAGAAACATGTGGTAAAATACGTGATTCTGATGAGCTGATATTACCAGTACAACTTGTTGTCAAATAGGATAAGTTTTATTGCTCCAGTGTTACACAGCTTTTCAGGATACTGAAAAAACAAAACAAAAGCTATTTGAAAAACAAAATAACTAAAGCAAAGAACTTAGCTGTTTTAATTCACAAGTGTTTACTTAAGTATTTGCATCTCATTCTAATAACCAATTTTACGCATTTTAACCTGATACCATATTTATCGAGAACGAATTTGATATCAAATCCATCAAATGTCTAGGAATACCCAAACACCTCTACATTTATACATTTGGCTTCATCGGCATTTCTTACTGCCACCACGATTTTTTATTTGTGTTGGGTACAGAACCTTCACTCGGTAGAGGAATGTTAAATATGCGTTGTACTAATAGTGTGATATTACGATATTATTATACATTTATGCGAAAAAAACTATTTAAACGAATATCATTATACTAGTAGCTCAATGATGACAGTCTGAGGACCAGTATCTCATACACAAACATGTAATGGTCACCATATGAATTGCCACAGTTTTGTTTCTATTCGATGCAACCTTTATTGATTACATGTAGGCCTTCAAAGGCTCGTAAAATTTATACCAATGGCAAGGATTGACGAACCACAATATGTACACTGACATTTGTAAGTTAAAACCTTCATTCTTTTATTGAATAAGTAAACACTGACAAGGGAGATATCTCGGAAAAAGGTCTTCATTAGGTTGCCTTACAAGGGTGACTAAATTATTCAGTTGACTAAAGTCTTATTTAAATACCTAAATACGCTTTTCAGAAGTCATCACATGACAATTTTGTCTTTCGGTGTCCAGTATACAGATTTTATTGACTCTGTATTATACTAAGAATTAGTACAAAATAGTTCTAACGCTTGATACGAACAGTACACATGCCAAACTTTGGTTAGAAGTACTATAAATGCAACATTGTCAATCAGCTTTCATCACGGTAGCAAGTCAAACTTTAAGTATGGACTGAAATTCGCTGAATAAAGCACCACAAGTGACCAATAATGCGGAATTACGGACAAACAGACAGTAAGTAGTTGTTATTTTACGCCAAGCAGACAATTCGACAGAGAAAACTAACAGCTTAATGAGTGAATTATCAATGTAGAACTTTGCACAAAAGTTCAGTAGTCTAAGTCACTGCACTTCAGAAAAGTGCTTAAAAGTAGAGGAAAGAAATATGATACAAGCAACTGAAAATATGCGAGGAAGAACAACTAGATTTCCAGAATTTGGAAGGCTACAAGGAGTGAATAGTTAGTTAGAACACAGTCATTTCGGGTAACTTTTCTACGTGACATAGTATGAGCCACACATTGTGTGATGCTGACAATACTACCCAGTGACCTAGGCTGAGCCATTCGCTGACAGTTGAGTGACTAATAAGACAACTTTCCAAGGAGTGAATACATCTGTAAAACTTGGAACCATGACATGAACAGTCTTCAATCGTTGATTCTCAGTATTTCGATGAATCCAACCGCGTAGTTTTCACTTTCCTATGTAGTTTAAACTAGCAGTTAAAGACTTGTAATGAAAATCACACCAAAATCGGACACCTACATCTAAATTAACATAAATAAAAGAATTTATGGGTTCTTGTCGTTTTCGTCTGATCATTCTTAATCCTTTTCCAATTTAATCTTGCTTCAGATAATATTGGTCATCAAAGGTTGGAGCTCAGCACGGGTGACATCTCCAAACCGTTTAAGTTAATAGGGCCGCACTAACTAAGCAACTTACTTTACATCCTTCTCTCACACTCTACTTCATTATGACTTCCAACACTGAAGACACCTAACAACTACAACCGCTACCCTCTTCATGTCTCCGACTTCCAACAGCAACCTACAGTTCAAATTATAATAAAACATAAATACATGTGAATCACAATCACCGATTTTGAGGCATTCCATTTATCGATTTCTACTGTAGAATCTAACTTGGAATCAAAACTGAATTGTAGACACCAGAACAGTTATGTTCAACAGAAAATGCAACAAGATATATCCCTAGTCCGCAAAGTCACACTGTTGATGAGTTAACTTGCTAAGGTGTCAGATATCAGATTTTAAAAGGTGTTCCTTAAAAAACAATGCACTGGCGCAGGTGTATTTCCTCCTCACATGTATTCCCTTCTATTATTCGGACTTAATACTGATTATCACATTGTTCCAATCACCATTTACTCTGCTGTGCTGTTATATATGTGAAAAGAAAATTGGATGAGACCGTTACAAAATAATACCAAAAACTTTGTCACTCTGTTTCATGCACACTGTTTCGAAGACAAATATATATTCTCCAAACCCATTATAGCTCCAAAAAAGAATTTCTAGATAATACCTAGATCGGGGTGCGTGGCATACAGTTTGGGCGCTTCAGCTAAAAATTTAGTCCTGTAATGTAACCTATGAGTGCTGAAATACGACGTTCAGCAGTTTTCATTTCCTCATACCTACTTATTTTCACTCTTGCACATAAAATTAGAACTTTGGGAAAGCCGTACTCCTAGTAGTTTGTTTCATATGAATTCGAAGGAGTAGAAAAGGTATCTATTGATTTCAAAGCAAATTCCTGAAAAAGCTTTTTACTATTCAGTTGAAATTTTAGTGAAAATAATGACCGTTATCAAGATAAAATTATATACAATTTTAAAAATTATACTTTCACGCTTATAAGTCGGCTGATGTGCAGAAATGAGGAAGCTACGTTTAAGACAAGTATACGTCTCTTATGGTGTATCCATAGTTTAAGATTTCTTTATAAACAGCAACTCTTTAGACAGGAGTCATCCAATTACGTTTACACAGTCGGGTAGCCAACTAGAAGTCTCGATGTAGGTAGATTATAGGATATTGCTGCCAACAAAACTTTCAGCCCCGTTATTTAAGAATTACCAAGTAAATCTCAACGTCTTTAATACACCAGAATTTCAGAAAATATCTCACAAATTAATGGAGCGCATATTTTATTTTGAACACCATATCTGAATCAATATCCAATGGAAATGATTCAGATTCAGATGATAAGGATAGAAGGCTCTTGTGGCTAGTGTCAATCCTTGCAAATATATATATATAGAGATCAAACTTCTTTTTGAAAGCGTTCACCGATGGAGCTGATACTACTGAATCAGGTCAGGAGTTCCAGTCGTTGACCACACTGTGGAGAATCTAAATTCTGCACGTATTTTAATCGTCCTCAGTTTGAGCAACTTTTCGCGGTGACCCCATAAATGTATCCTAGGAGGGGAGAAAAGGTTAGAAAGGTCAGTTCCTAAATCACCCTCGAGTGTACGGCATGCTAAAATTAAGTCGCCTCTCTTCCTTCGGTTTGATAATGGGAAGAGATTTAAATGCTCCATCTTTTTATCACAAGAAAGGTGTCAGATACCACTAACTAATTTCGTTCCTACCTTCTGTACTCTTTCCAGGATATATGAATCCTTTTTGAAGCAGGGACTCACCGCTTGTAGGCAGTATTCTAGATGAGACCTGACATATGTTGCTTAGAGTATTTGGAACATACTCTCGTCTAATCGTTTGAAAGCCCTTCGAAGTGCCCATAGCATTCGAAAAGCCTTAGCTGTGGCTGCATTGCAATTTGCAGTTGTTGTCAAATCATTGCTGAGTAGGTCCTTCTGTCTATTAACATCAGGTAGTTATGTGTCCTCCAGGGAGTACAATGTATAAGACTTCTGACCTAAAGGCATTACCGCGCTTTCCTAGAATTAATTTCCAAACTCTACAGGTTTGACCACTCAGCTACTTTATCTAGATCAGTTTGTAGGGCCGACCTATCCTCGTTACTATTTACAGTTTTACAGATCTTAAAGTCTTCCGAAAATAATAATGAAAATGAAGTAAGAATTCCCGGTAGTTCATATTAGTAATAGCGAGGGGACTAACACAGTTCCCTGAGGCTCTTTACTGGATACTGCTCTCCACCCTGATAGTACACCGTTAACTCTAACCTTCTGCCTTCTATCCATTAGATAATCCCTAAACCACTCACATAGACATTGGTCTAGTCCTAAACCTTTAAGTTTACAAAGGAGACCTAAGTGGGGTACTTTATCGAATGCCTTACTAAGATCGATAAAAACCTCGTCCAACAGAAGGTTTTTATCTCTGGCCTCAACCCAATCTTCCCTAGCCAATAGTAGGTTTGTCAGGCAGGATCATCCTGGTCGGAATCCATGCTGTTCTACAGCCAGCAAGCTATGTTTTTCAACATGAGCTAATAGCTGATCCCTTATAATAGTTTCCAATACCTTTGCTATAATGCATGTCAGACTTACCGGCCTGTAGTTGAATACCAATTGTCTGTCCCCCTCTCTGATGAAAGGGCTCATTATGACATCTTTCCGGTCCCCGGACAGCTTAGCCTGGGTCAGAGACACTTGGAAAAAATCTCCGTAAGTGGAATATAGATTCTATCTGCCAAGGAAATTAACAATTTAGGGTGAAGTCCATCGGGCCCGGGTGATTTAATTGGCTTAAGTTTAGACAGTGGTATGATGACCTATGTGTGTTCTACCACAATTGAGGGCATCTGAGTGGAGGTGGCACATTACTGAGTGGTACGATCAGACGAGAAGACATCACAGAAGTATTCAGAGAGGTTTTCAACATTTCTTTCGTCTGACTCAGCCGTTTCTCCACTGATGCTTATGGGTGACGGTATACCACTGCTAGTTTTAGCCAAACGTTTAATATACGAGTACAGCCTTTTTGAGTAATGAACACCATCCAGTACTAGCCATCTCTCGTACTCCATACGACTCTTGTTAATCACATACCTACAGAGATTTCGAATTTCGTTGTAGTCTTTCTGGAAATTTTCCCTTCCTGTCATATTAAATTGGTCCCATAAGTTCTTCCTCCGTCTTACGATGAGAACACTTGCCAATGTAGTAGACTCCGATTTTGATGAAAGACAGAAGGCTTCGAGCACATGTTGATTCGTTTCTGTTCTCTGAGCCTGTTTGCTTTTATTTTTTAGGCACGTTCTTCACTCCATGTGGGATTTGGTTCCATGAATCAGTGGGTGAACCAATTGACCCACAAATGGATTGTTCGTTCATGGCCTTTGAACTCTCCTGTTATGTCTTCTGAAGGTTTTCTACATGGTGAAATGGAGCGAAGATAGAAAACCAAGTCTATAATCATTTCACAAAATCCTGAAAATTGCGTGCTTACGGCCATATAAGGAAAAAGGCCCAACTATATTGGTCATTTCCTATTCGGCAAACCCATCACTCCGTGAATATCATATTTGTTTCCCCCCTTGACTTTTGCCAGTATGCGTGGTGCAGATTTTATGTCAGAGATCTGTAGTACGATGCGATTTATGGTTAGAAGATGCATACATAGGGATGAAGGTCCTGTGCGTTTCTTAAAGTTTGCTAAAGCCTGAAGGTGCTAACGAACAATACTTCACTGTTTGCTTATGGCCATGAATTACTATAATATCTAGGTTTTCGTTTCAGGCTAAGGAAGTGGTATTGCTTCTCAATATAATGTGGTTTCTCACTTATATACTTTGATATTAAATACGTATTCCTTTGATAAACTTAACAAGGTACCGAAACCAGTTATGTACTTCCAGCTTTCCTCTCTTTTTTTCTAAACTGTCGTCAATTTTTCAGTCGACGATATAGAAAACGATAAAAGATTATGAGTACCTAAGCGATTCGTTAATATACAGAAGAAACAAAAGGCGGCTGAGTATAGTGGATAATGGAGCATTACTTCAAATCCCTTCAGTGTGTCATGCTAGCGGGGAATACTTTATTCATTAGTAACATGGCAAGGGACCTTTACAAAAATCTAGGAAGAAAATGTAGATCGGTTTCTTGTTAGCACTAGACTTGATCCAGTTTCTTCCTATTGTGGTGTGTACCACACAGGAGATGTTTTCTTGAAAACCATGATATGCATCCTTTAGTTATGTTATATAACTGTGAAGATGTTCTGGAAATCTCAACTTTCGTCCAGAACGCGCTTTCTTTGAGGGCTCGACAGAAGGTTCGGTGGCTTTCGCCGTGTTAGTGATTTCTCCGAGGACTAACGGATATTCAGTTACTTGCGTATTATTGGGAACGCTCAGTTCCAGGGTAATGGGATTGCCTTCTAAGTAGGCCGGTTTCAAACGGTCGGTGCTAACGGAGTCCTCGTGGCCATTTTGTCTTAGACGTTCTACCATACCATTAGCTTGAGGATGGCGGGCTGTTGTTCTAAAACGCATACAACCTATAATTTTAGTCGAGGCGAAGAATAAGCCGCTTTCGAATTGTCGCCCGTGATCAGTTGTTATGGAGGATGGGCATCCAAAGTTTGCGACCCATCGTTCGGCAAAGACGCGTGCGACTGTTTCACCTGATAAATCCTTGAGGGGTACTGCTTCAGGCCATCGTGTGAAACGGTCGATTCAGGTTAAGATGTAGATATATATCCATGAGATTCTGCAAGGAGTCCAAACAAATCTATGAACGTGTTCGAAACGAGAATCAGGGATAAGAAAGGTGCCAGGAGGGCTTTTGGTGTGTCTTACTACCTTGCACTTTTGGCAAGCTAAGCACGTGTGTGCCCATTCCCTTACTTCTTTGTTAATACCAGGCCAACAAAACCGACTAGTTACGAGCTAGGCAGTAGTTCGAATACCTGGGTGGGATAAGCCATGCAACGTACTGAAGACATTGCGATGTTAACTTTTAGGCACCTTGCAGGGAGGAGTACTCGTCGAAATGTCACATAAATTGTATTTCTTCTCATACCTAAGGGTTTCTCAGATAATTGCAGAGTTGTTTTCGACAACTCATGTTGGGGCTCGGTATCTTCTTTTTGAAGACGAGCCAGTCTATGCCATATATTTGGATGAGCGAACAAATGCGCGAAAAGACATCTACCACAGAAACTTTCACTCCGGATATATGGCGAATATCCGATGTAAACTGTGAAACGTAGTCCAGTTGTTGTGATTCCCCAGGTGAATACTTATCTGAGTTGAGTTCGGAAAGTACGTCAGAGGTTCGTGGTTAGTGAAAATTATAAATTCACGACCCTCCACTGAATGTCGAAAATGACGTATAGCACAGTACACAGCCAGAAGTCCTCTTCCGAATGTGCTGTACTTTGTTTCTGCTAATTGAAGGCGCCTCGAGAAAAAGGCGAGTGGTTGCCACTCTCTGTTGACTAGTTGTTGCAGAACTGAGCCATTCGCAGTGTCTGATGCATCAACTGAGATACTTAACGGTGCCATTGAGTCCTGATACATTAGAAGTGTGACATCCACGATAGCTTTTTTAACCAGAATGAAAACATTTTTAACAGACGTGTCAAGTTCGATTGACTTGTTATTCCTTCGAAGAAGGTCTGTTAGTGGCTGAATCAGAGAAGCACAGTTAGGGATAAAGCGTCAGTAATGAATTACTAAGCCGTTAAAACTGCGAAGAATTTTCAGTGTCTTTGGCTCCGGAAAGTTCAGAATCGCCCCAACTTTACTAGCCGGTGGACAAATACCCTTGCAGTCAATGGTATGGCCGAGGAAGTCTAGTGATTCTAATCGTATCTGACATTTTCCGCATAAAAATGGTAACACAGTTTCGGCGTTACCTTTCGAATGCCAAGTCCAACCGTCTAAGGTGAGTTTCCTTGTCTGGACTGGCAATGAGGCAGTCGTCTAAGTATGTGTGTACAAAGTCGAGACCGTGAAATACTCCGTCAATGAAGCGTTGGAATTTTTGTGCTGCATTCCGGAGACCGAATGGCACATGTAGAAATTCAAATGGTCCGGAAGGCGTAATGATAACCGTTTCCGGAACGTCTTATGGTGCCATCTGGCTTTGATTATTCGCTTCAACCAAGTCTATTTTCGAGGAAATAGTTGCACCAGATAATGTTGCCGTCAAGTCGTGTATGTGAGGCAATGGATAGAAATCAGGGGTTGTTTTGGCGTTCACTCGCCGGTAATCACCACTGGGTCGTCAGTCGTTGTTACCTTTTTTTGGTACCATATGCAGTGGTGATGCCCATGGTCTATTCGATGGCCGAATGATGCCAAGGGTGAGTATATCGTCGAACTCATTTCTAGCGAGTCTCAGTTTGTCAGGAGAAAGTCTTCGTGCATTAGATGTCACGGGTTGTCCTTAGGTTGTGATGTGATGCACAACATTACTGATTATGCACGGTGGATAGCTAGGTGGGCAGTTAAGTTCCAAATACTTTTCAAAAATCGGTTGGAAAGTTGGATCAAGGATTGCCTTCCTCTTAACGAGTGACAAGCTGGGACCTACGTAGGTGATGCCTTTGATAGACAGCCAAGTAGTATTTTCAATCAGTCGTTTTCGGCGGATGCCTACGAGTAAATCATGATGATTAAGTAGGTCCGTGCCAATGATGGGGATTGTGACGTCGGCGAGAATGAAAATCCACTGAATAGGTTCGCGTAAACCTACGTTCAGATTGACGCATTTCCTACCAAAGATTGCAATTGGTGTTCCATGCGCAGCCTGTAAGTTGAAGGTAGGTTTCTTCTGTCGATCTGCCACCGTAGCAAGAAGGACGCTGACTTCGGCGCCTGTGTCGACCAGGTACCGAGTCTGGTTGATTACATCACGAGTGTACACTAGGCGACTTGTACCACCGGCGACGGTTACCGCTAACACCGGCGAGATAGTTTCCCACAGTTTTTGAGACGTTGCCGAAATAACAAGGTTTTCGGCAACATTTCACTTCCCGGCCATAGGTATTTTGATACCAACACCAGTCAGGGAGTTAAGGTGAACTTGGTTTGGATTTTGATCGACCACATGGGTTCCGCTGTTGAGGGGCACTCGGTCGACGGTAGTAGGAAGTACGGGACTGTTTGACCTCAGTAGTTGTTGAACGGAATTGCATTACTCTGTCACTGCAGTGTCTGTTCAGCAATTTAGCGTATTTCAGTGACTGGCCATCCTGTTATTTTCAGAATTTTACCGGCAGATGTAGCTAAGTGGTCTACAATAACACCTTGAAGTATCACCAGCACAGCCTGTACTGACTGTGGCAGTTTGAATAAGAACAGCTCTCTGAGAAGTCCCTCATCGAACTGACGCTGACCAATAACTTCCCTCACTCTTGTTAGCATGCCCACAGCCGACTGATCACCTAAGTTCACGTTGCGAAATAGTTCACCAAGAAGTTGTCGATTCGCGAGAACGTTTCTCATTAGGAGGGTTGCTTTAAGCATCTCATGCGAGTTACTTACATCTGGACTCGACATCTGCACAGCTAAACATTTGTTGAATTCATGCACTGAACATGTACGTCAAGTTCGCTGGTAGAGTAAGAAACCTGAAGGTCATTTTCGTCCATGTTAGTCCACCATGTTGGATTGCACATCCCTAACCGTTCGTTTACACATTGGTTTTTGCAGTTATTAACGACTTATTTTGATGTACAATGTTCACAAATGTTGCTTTCATGCATGGTTGTAGTGCTTTAGTTGTTTTCAGCTGTTTATGGAATAGTACTGTGTAAAAGTTTTGGAAATTATGCACATGAACATGTTTGGATGGCAGAAGCTGTTGTTTCCAGTTCATTTGTTGGTTGCCATTAATGTTGCTGGCTCAGTTGCTCACTTAACATGTAGAAATCTGGAAAAAACAATATCTTTCACGTTAATGTTTACACCATACGAAAATCTACGAGTGAATCTGGTAAAAAGAGCATGATCAGAGTTGATATTAGCAAGGTTTTCGGAGAGCATATTAAACCTTGGGAATTTAGAACCTGGTTTGAAGTTGAAAAGCTTTGAAGCTTTTCGAGAAGGTGAGTATACCATCAGTGTGTCTATTATCAGTTAAAAAAATCAGATATATTGTGAGAGAATCTAAATCAAACAAGGTCGAGCCACATGAAAAGTGTGTGTGTTGTGCTTGTATGTATTTTTGGGAACAGAAGAAACAGGAAAGCAATCAGAAACCTTTAAAGGGTAAATTTTACCTATGTTTTGAAACAGTTAGGTCATCTGCATACTTCACAAGGTAGATATGCAAGCACTGCAGTTGTTGATCATAGAAATGATGGATATTAGATAACATCACATGATTCAACAGCATATTGGAAATAAATAAAAATTGTTTATTAGCTCATTGTCAAGCATACAGTCTATTTGATGATGTCACTGAATATTAACAGATTAATGAGGTAGCTATCAACCCTAATTTACTACATTTACTTATACTACATACTTGGCGTTTAGCAGTATACAGATTTGAAGCTGCCTAAATAAGGAGAATTTAGCGTATAGTACAGTACAGAATTATTATTTGACTTGCCAAATCCTACTTAGTTTTTATAATGCGCTATTTGATAGGAACAGACGCGAAATCCTATGAATGACTAAAGTAACAGTCTCATAATACTATAGTAAATCTCCACTTCATTAAATAAGCTTAACATGCATTAATCCAAATTCACATATTACAAAAGCTCATAGTATAGCGACGCACTGAAGAAGTCCAGATGAAGTAGAAATAAAGAGCGTATTAAACATTTCATTAATTTACAAATGAAAATTCTGATAAAGGGTATCAGCGTTAGTTTGACCGATTGACATTTCCGCTGATTTCATATTCGACAACTTCCGTATACCTGAAGAAATAAAGCACATGAAAGGACTACCACAAAATGAAGTTATAAAAGCTAATCTTATCTATTAGTATGCAAAGTGGTACAATAATTCTATCAATATTAAGTAAAATTCCCAAGTATTTGTAATCCACAGTTGATTTTTATATTGACATCACACACAAAAATAGACCTCATGTTTTCCAGTATTAGGGGATAATACGCAACATTCAAGCAATCTCTGGAACATCCATACTGCTGAGGCGTCATTCTCTCATCGAGATTACTTGCAGACCGACTTCACACTAAATACGTCTACACGATCAAAAATATTGCAGCATGAAGTATACAATGTCAGTAGGAATGGTATAACAGACAGTAGATTGATGATAATAATAATAAAGCCGACTAGATTCAGTTCTCATAATCACCACAATCCATGTGTACAATCATACCATATACTGAATTAATGCATGAAGTGAAGCAGAAAGGAAATTTAAACGAGTAATTGCCTTCTCCTCTGAACTGCACTTGCAATAATCATGAGAACTAACTACATTTGTTAGCCTAGAAGACAATGGCACAGCATTAAATAAAGTAGAGATTTTCTTACATTGAATCCACATAACCCATATTACGCTGCATCAATCAGTGAAAATATATATTAAATCCACTTAGCGATAACCTTTCAGCTTGCGATAATTACTGTCCAAACGCACATACGGTGGAAGACACATCTACATGATAACTTCTGTTCCCAGAGTAGGTTCTGTTAGCATTTACAGGTGATTTCCTTGTACTGATAGCATTCTTTCGTCAAATAGTACTGTTCTTCGCACGAAAATATACTGCATTGATATCCTGAGGCGTGAAGTCTTCATTGATTGATACTATGCTGAAACGTGCAGCTTCTACGTAAAGTAGACTATTTGTGTAGATGAAATTACACATCTTCCTCATTATAGCAATATTTTGACACAGTCCGCCTAAAACACTAATCATTGCAATCAATATGCTAAGAGTGTGCCGCAGTCAGATTACATGAAGCGGACACTAACCTGACATGTCAAAAAATGAGAATTCCTATCAATCCAGAAAACATATAACACAGTTTCATTGAAACCTACTGACAAAAACATTTACCAAACGAAATTTCAACCACCGTGACATATAAGCCTAGCCATTTCCCTCGTTAGGGCGTGGACAATTGCAAAGAACTGTGAACGTTGAACAGTTAACCAATTTTCGCTGAAATCAGACTCAGCAATCTGAAACCATGATTCAGCATTATCTGGTAAATCTGGTACGAACTGAATAGCCTTGGTAGTTGGTCGAATACAGGTGACCCTAGGAGTAGGATCACTCATGGCGGAATATATATAGTTTAAAAACAGTACTGAAACAAGTACAAATTGCAACGAACTCACCGGATTTTTCTGTGTATATACCAAAGATGAAGTTCGTGTTAGGGCTCACCAGTTTAGAGGCTGACGGTATTGACGTTCGCGGATAGTACGAAGTATACTAACGCAAGATCTAATACCCACAACTTCTATAGTATTCGTTCCGAGTAAACCAAAGGCAAAGCAAAAAACCAGAACTGGCCGTACAAATTACGAGATATATTTCGGGACCGATTCGGAGTGCGAGATGATTGCTTAACTAGGGATCGTGCACGAACGTGACACGACGGCGCACCAGATGGCGTGGATGCTTGCCTGGAAGCGTTCAGCTAAACAAGTTGACTTAAACAGTGAGGGTCAGCATCCAATGTCCAGTGATGAATGCTGTGGCAAATAATTCTGGGGATTTACCTACCTCTTCACATTCATTTCGCTGGACCATCCATCTGAAGTGATCCATATTTATTTTTGATGCGGTTAATGGAGTGAAAGTCAGAATAACCTACTTCTTCTTGGAAAAAGCCATAATATATATTGAAACTAGTTAAGTTTAAACCGCTCAAAATGAGTAATTTCGGAACAACGTGATTTGAATCTTTCGTTAATGTGTATCTGTTCTCGCTTTACAGTTTTCATCACTGTGAAGCTCGATAAGATATATATTTTTCACTTTGTTTTCACATAGGTTGTTTTACCTTGACTCTTTTAGCTGCTACTGTTTTCCACACGAGCCCAAGCTTACAATAATCCTAAACTAATTCTGAAATATGCGTCCATAATGCATTTTTATGATAAATGAATATTATATCTGTCTAAAATGAACACACTATGTGCTGAATTAAGTCTTTTCGTTCTGAAGTAATGCTATTCGGTACTGAATCTGGTCTGAGATCGCTGAAACAACGCTGATTCTTGAAATCAGTAGGTTTTGAGTTACTTCTGAAAATGCCTAGAAAAAGCTCAGGGTCCTGAATTAGTGGCAGTCATTATGAAAACCAGAGATGAGTCCTAGTCTGTGCGCCTAGTCAAACCATTTCAGAACAATTTCAGAATTTAATCACTGTAGAGGGTTAGAGTTAGTTCAGAATTAGTGAGGTTTAATTCAGCATTATAGTAAGCTTGGGTGTTTGTTAGGCATTATTTTTTATTAATTTGGGAGCCTTACACACACACTGGATTGTAGCTGCAGTGAAACTCATAATCAGCGTATTGTGATAGGTTAGTTTTGGCATTTTTAGACTGAAGCCCGGGAAGCTGAACTACAGCAGCCACTACAATCTACATGGATTGTATGGTACCCTTTAGTATCAATGGTACACAGCTGACTTTGAGTAACTAATCAAATTTTAAGGGTGAAATTGTTTATGAGGTCGTAGTGGACCTAGCGGCTAAGTATGTTTATACGCGCAATTAAAAAGGACAGAACAAATACTAGCATGTATGTATATATGAGGTATTCTGTCCACTTAAGTTGGTATACACAAAAAACTGGATTTATTTGATAAAACTATAATAGTCACAAAATACTCAAAATATAAACGTACAAAATAATAATAATAAATTGTCCTTTTCTTGATTATGCAAATCCTCAACTACACCTTAGAGATGCCGACCGTCGGAAAGCTCCTGCGTAGAGAAAAGCAGATTGGAGCAAAATATCTTAATGTGGATGTGTCGATCAGTGCGAGGCAGAGTTTGTCGGCAGATGTGATAAGCGAGCAGCTGGAGAGAGGAGAACAGATTCGTCCGTTACGCGCGGTCCAAGGTTGAGTCCTTTTCAATCTCACATAACATCCACGATTTTCATTAGATTCCTTATTTTTCAGTGAACGTATAATTTGATATGTTTCTCGGCCGCCACAAGGTGGCTATAGGTCGTATTTCTATGTGTAGTTTTGATCATGTTTCCTAATCTGCTTGAAAAATCCAATTCTCCCAAAAGCCCAATTATTCTAATTTTAGCTTTTGCCGAATTCTCTTCTGTTTTAACTATCTTGCGGTGCTGTATTCATGACTAATAATAAGCCTCTTTCCCAGAAATTATTTATTGCGATTATGATTTCTTTTCAGGAAGATAACTTGTTCAGTGTAAGTTATTGATACATTTTTATTTACTAGCTTATTTGATGGTGAGAAACTGCGATGAGCAACACTAACGACTTAATTGTTGTTTCTCTATGCAAATACTTTCACCTTTTGCAAGCCAGTACGCAGTTTATTGTTAAGATGTGGACGGTGGAGTGCGTAAAAAGTGCTCTAAAATTTGCTAATCAAATGGAAGATGTAAGGATTTTAAAAGTTTAACTATTTGTCAGATAGTCGCCAATCTTACGGAAGATGAAACCTCGGCAATACAATGTTTCCTCCAGAACGTCAGCACTATTTTCCCTCATTTTTCATCAAGTATTCATCTTACTCGTCTAAGAAATGCTGTAGACGTTGTTATTGAGGTTAGTTTAAAATACACATCCAAATATTTTTACAATGTATCTTTTAATTACATGATGTTAAGTAAAGATGCGGCTGGACAGCGTAGGCAATCGATATTCTTCCGCGGATCACGGGTTCGATTCCTTCTCCACATACGTCAACCTAGGCGACTGAATAATATCATTATCCCTCAAACAACAAGTGTGACTCGTAGCCTGGTACATGAAAGATTTGTTGCGGGTAACTCAGTTCTGACAGTAAAATTTCCAACAGTCGGACTTTTTATTTCTTGCTCCAGTATGTGTTTGAACCTTAAGAACATATACAGCACACACCACATTGCACAAAAGTGAATGAAGCTACTGATCTCCCCTTTCATTCTATTTACGATGTTTGTTTTAATAGCACTTGAGACGACTTAATGTCTATGTTTGATATATATTCTTACTGTCATCTGTATAAAACTGCTTTCTGTCAACACATTGATTGTCATTCTAGTGCAGTATTTTGTCAGTTTGATTTACAACTGAACAAGAACAAGGAGATTTCAATGTATGCCTGTAAAATTCTGAATAGTATCCCTCTTCTACCATCTTCATGCGGTACTTCAGCTACAGAGATGCGTACCAACCAGAAACTTTGCATTACGGTCATACAGGGAGTGATTGTATAACTTCAATTAGGAATGCTAACCACCTGGTACGTACTGATGTGTTGCCTTAGTCAGAAATATCATTTACAAATGTGTTCGATTAGGCTTTATATATCAGTCCGGAAGTCATGAGCATTATTGTTTCTCGAAAAACCGAATTTCGCTCATTTTTTATGAGAATTTACCTACTCTGATTTTTGACTATAACCCTAGGTATCTACAGAAAAGATAACATAACACGACTTTCGTGGATGCATAATGTCCAATGTAATGACGATCAGACTTTACATGTTGTCTCTGATTAGCGGATAATTTTTTTCCATAAGATGCTGTTGTTAGTTCGTGTCTTTTTATGGGATAACCTTTAAAGTCATTGTGCATATCTATCTACCGCCGATATTTTGAAACAACTTGATATGTAGAGAGAACACACATTTTAATGTATAACTCTTAGAATCCCAAGAAAATCTCCTGCCGTTACCGTAACGTTTTAGTGTACTTCAACTTAAGATTTCTGTTTTATTCCATTTTTTGTAGAATTTATGTAACAATCCGTACCTTTCACAGAGTAGTCGAGATTGCATATTCGAATACTGTTTGGATACCAATCGTAAAGTATTTCATCTATTTATATATAAAATTATTTTATTTGCCTAGCTACCTCAGTTTGATAAATACTCTTCTAAGCTTCATTTTATACCGGAAAGTTTACTATCGGTTATTGAATGCCGTTTATTTGGTTCACATGTTTCATCATTAAACAATGAAAATCAAGCGGAGAAATTTCTAGACTCATGTTTTTTGTTGGATAGTAAATATACCATACACCTGCTTGTGCGTGTACTAGAGCAATCAATACATTGTGAAGAGACGGATACATTAACTAAAATCATAATTTCTTGGTTATATATTGCTATTCAAAAAAGTAACAAGGCGTAAGTTATGCTATTAATCCCATGTATTTTGATTGTTACGTTTTTACAAAGGAGTATCAGGTATATATTTGCGAATGACAGTAGTTTCTATTAAATCAGCAGAAATAAAGAAAGGTTTGGCAACTCGTTGTATATGATTGTGTTTACTGGACTGGATTTGTTTTGTCTCACAATTGACTCTTTTTGTTGATATATGTATATATTCATATAATTGAAGTATTTGCATAATTTCTCATTTCTCCATTCACTTATGCACATTCCTAAATAGGTGTGAGTATAATATTCTTACTTTATTAGTTAGTTTGGCTACCAAGTTTCTAATGATAACATATTTATCCTTGCCTCTGATAGTATACATAAGTTTTTTAAGGTTTGAGTGGGTTTATTTGAAGGGAAATCAATTTCCTGACTATTCCAAACAAAAAGAAAATTAGTTCCCCAATGTTTGTTCGAGGAAGTCATTAAAATGAGTGTTTCATGGTGTAGAGAAAGGAAGAATGTAGGAGTATTGACTATGCATTAACGAAAATATCAGGGTTTTAGGGTATGCGATCCATCTACAGTTCTCGCGTAATATATTGCATGTTAGTAGTCTCATTCTGCTTTTTAAACCTAGGATAACATGGATTTTAATCATATACTAGTTTCTGCTCACGTGATTTCCTCACTGATCCTGCTGAAAAATTTGATTGAGATAAAAGTCTGTCCAGTTTGAGGGGAAATCTTGTCATAAAATATAAGAAAACAAAGACAATGTAATCATCCTTCAGTCTCAGCGTCGAGGCTATGCTAATTTGTTGTTAGAAAGCCTCCTGCGTATCTGGAATGCGCGTGTGCTTAAAGTTGGATTCGATTGAAATCTAACAGGGTAGTGCGTTGTTTTTTTAGTGAAAAGCTATTCATATATGGCTGAGTTATGCTTTTGTGTATGAATATGCGTATTTATTCACATGTTATCTCTTCAATTATTTTCATTAATGAAGTGAATGTAATTTTGCTATTATCAGCAGGAATGCATTCTCCAAGTATGTGTAAGACTAAAGGTTCTGATAATACTGACTGAATAAAATCAGTTCTACTAACATACCCATCTCCATCAAAATCTAATAATGTGAGCGCCATGTCAAGGATATCCGCATTAAATTGGTTAATATCTTCACTTGGCAATGGCGTCACCAATGCTTCCCTTAAGTGTGCCTTAATATATGTTTTATCTAAAAAATTACATTTCTTCTGATCATGAACAGTGAAAACAAAATCAGCTAGTTTTTGAAGATCAGTTTCGAAAAATATTTTCATTACATAAAACCAGTTATTATAGGTGAATACCTTATCCGCTGAATTGGATGGCAATGATGATGATGATGATGATGATAAAGACGTAGGAACAGAAGGTGACATGGACAAAATAGTGTAGAAAATCTTTTCAGTTATTTCACTATCGGTCATGTTGAAGAATTTGAACATAATGTCTTTAAATACTGCTAAATTTATAGGTGAATTATATTTCTGGATAATTTTATGGTACATATTTGAAAGAAGATCCTTTTCTTCCTTTTCTATGAGCTTTTTGTTGCAAGAGTGATTGGCTTTGTTATAGGTCATTGTATTTTCAAATGTATTATCTCTCATCAAGTATAAGACTGGGTTAAAATAAAAGCATATAGTGCACTATTCTAATCAATTAGTCTATTGATTTGTATAATTTAATTTAGACTTTCCAACCTGTCTAATAGTTTGGCAACATTGTTATTCTTAGGTAGTTTAATTAGCGTTAGATAGAGTCTATCCTTCTCCTCTCTTTCCGAGAAATTCCTAATGCCATTTACCTAAGGAGATTGTGAAGGAAAAAACAAACAATATAAAGTAACTCCTTTTTAGAAACATTCATTTCCCGATATGAATTTAAAACAAATTAAAAACTAAGATTAATAGAGCAGGATCTAATGAATTCACCACATTTCCGTAGAAGTCTTCAGCTGGATACTGTACATAAAGGGATATAATATTATGATAAAATGCATTACGGTTCAATTACATCACTTGAATAAACATTTACTTATCACTGAGTGAAAGAACTCGATTATATATCAGGAATTGCAAACTAAATAATACCGACAATAATAGTAATTTGGCTGAATCGTGTAATGTATTTGCGCAACACATTTTGAACAATCTGATCACACACGGACTTGTCATAGGAATATACATGAAATTAATAAAGAGTTAAGAGGTGAGAAAATAGACTTAGGTCAAGTTAAAAGGAGGTCAAAATAACAATGAAGACCACTAAACCAAATAGCAGAGGTAACAGTACATCTGCTATGGTATCAAAACAAAATTTACCAAGGAAGGTTTAATGTGATGACGAATTGTTTTTGAACGCATAAAGTTGGTTTAAACTTTCTAATTGCTAAGGCTTCCACAAGCTTTAGGTTATGCCCCAAACACGTTTTATAGATAGGCTTAAAAGATGTGTTAACATCAATTTTATGTCCTGTCTCTACAATATGTTTCGCAATATAGGAGCTAGGTCTCCTGTTCTCACCATTAATGGGTTATGAAGATTCCATTTGTTTCTGGAGCCATTTAGGAATATGCTCTGAAGCCCTTACTTGCAGAGATCGATGAGTCCACACGTACGTCCAAATAGGTAAATACAGTGGGATGTGACATCATTTTTCGCATGTTCGAAGGGCTTAGACATAAAAATTGGCTTCACATTCTCAATTATTATAATATTAGCTGCAAAAAAAGTCTTTTTAACAGCAGCGTTCAGTCTTTGTTTAGTTATCAAGCTGCTATGATGCCCCATATAGGGTAGCTTGATGTGCACGTCTTTCTTAGGGGCGAGTTGTAAATTGGGTCTTGGTGTCCTGACTACTTTATATCTCCTGATAAACTTGTCTGGATAATTGTTACCAACCAGAGTTTGTGTCAACTTTCTTTCTTCTTCATCAGGTGTGTCTTCAGTGCATATTCATTGGATTCTACTGAAGAGGCACCTTACTAAGGCTCTTTTGTACCGAACAGGGCAGAAACTGTGGTAATTAAGATACTGTCTTGTCCAAGTAGGTTTTCTATAAATAGATCTTTTTATTGAGCCATCATGCCGTCGACTAAGCAATATGTCTAGGAAAGATAAACAATTATCTTCCTCTTCTACGGATGTAAGTGATATGCTATTCTGAACTTCATTCATTCGATTTAAAATTGAGGTGGCAGAACAAGGCTTATCACTGATGATTACAATATCATCTACATACCTTCCATAAAGTGGCACATTTTCGATTAAATCCTCCGATAAATTCTCAATGTACGACATATAAATATCTGCTAAAAGGGGCCCCAACGGACTTCCCGTAGCAACACCATCAACTTGGTGGAAACAATCGCCTTCAAATGTAAACCTAACATTATTAGTACATAGAAGTAAAAAATCCCTTAAATAAGATATAGGGTACGGGATGAAAAAATTGTTTGTGGAAATATAATCACACAAAATGTCAACTGTTTTGAGCAAAGGCACGGTAGTGAATAACGAGTTTACATCAAAAGAGTACATATTCTTATTCATAATATTAATATTACTATCGTCAAGAAAATCAACCAATTCAAATGTATCTTTTAACACATACTTACAGAATTGTGTTTTGACTGGATGCAATAATTCTACTAACCATTTAGCAAGTTTATGTGTTGGGGATTTGCGCATTGATAATATAGGACGTAGAGGATTATTGGGTTTATGTATTTTTGGCAAGCCATACATATGCGGGAATTCACAATCTGATGGTTTTAATGAGTCAAATTTATCTTTACTTATAGCATTTAGGCCCTGAAGCTTCAGTAGATTAGCTGTCACTGTGCCCTGCAACAATTGAATATCTTCTGAGGAGGGATCACGGCTAAATTTGCTTTTATCATCAAGAATAGACATCATTTTAGATTTGTAGTCACTTTTATTCATAATGACGACTCCAAAACCTTTATCAGGTTCCGTAATAATTATATTAGAATTTTCCCGTAGCTCTTTAAAGGCTTTGAAATGCTGGGAATTTAAAATACTTTTCTCCTTTGGGTTGTTGTTTAAAAACTGGTGAGCTATATTCACTACCTTTGCCTTAAGCCAACCCCGATCTTCATCGGATGTTGCGGCAAGAGGTTTGAGTTGGTCATATAAGTTTTCAAACTCAGCATGGATGGCTGAGGTTCTTTCTTTCAGGTTCCTTCCATTTATGCTGATTGTTGTTGGTGTTGCCCAGGAATCTTCATCACCTTTGTTTTCTTTATGTTCACCTGAAGTCCTATCTTTGATGCTTCTTCTGCCAACTTGTTGCTTTTCGCTTGCATATCTTCCAGTTTGAAAGGAGTTAAGATAATGGTTATGAATAAAAGGTAGTTTTAAATGAACTAGAAATAGTAATTAGAGATACAATAAAATATAGAAGGGAACACCATTAATAATAATAACATTTAATAATTAAAACACATTCCTTTTTGTTCGAGACGAAATGTGTAGATGCTATGCTCATCCAAAAACATCCGTGCGTCATCCTACATCTGTTAGTGATGTTAGCCGTCGTTTGAACTGTCGATAGAGGTGTATATACTTCTCAATGTATATTTATGTTGTGAATGACTCTTCTTGAATATTTACACAAGCTTAGCTATGTAAAAAAACCTTAGGGTATTTTAGTTTTCTTCCTTCACCATGTATTGTATAAGGCTACAATACGAGTTTAAACTCATCCCAGCTATTTCGATCTATACATTTTAGCAGTGTAGTTAATTACTGCAAATTGTTTCGCTTGTTGCTTCGTATGTAGACTCCTATACGTTGTTTTCCTTAATTTATACATATTTTGTGTTGTTTTAGGTACATTTCTTTGGCTTCATATAATCATGAATGCCTGCGCGATTTGACTGTACAGATTCCTGAGTTTGGGAAGGTGATTTTAAAACTATTTGATGAAACAAAACATACACAAGTAAGTTGAGTTTTTAGCTTCATTTGAGTGGTTTGTTCACGATATTTTTTTGATTTGTATTAAAATTTTCAGTGTTTTAGAATTAGTAAAGTTCAGTACTAGAATGATTGAAGGCATCCACCACAAGCGGGATATCATTCCGAAATAAACCATCAGTTGCAGATAGTACACTGAAGACTGAATCTTTTGTACGATATATTCGATGCATACAATAAACTTCTTCAATCCTTATAATGTTAATTTCATATGGTTCTAACCAGATAAATGGGTTATAAGGAAAACTACTAACTGAAACATCTCAATGATGATATGTGTAGTTTTCTCCTTACTGAAGTTAAAATCCTCTACTGTTAGGCTTTTATTAGTTGATTTACATGTGTGTTTTTTTCTGTATATTTTTGTTTTATTGTCAAAATTAGATGAGCATACTCCATTTGTCTTTCACAGATAATAGACGACTCATGACCTTATTGCGCACATCTGTGCTTCAGATTCTTACATTACCTTTTTCAAGGTACTTTCACTTAAGAGGTATAATTTAACGGTACCAAGGATGCTGTGATGTTTCTTGTTTTTCAGTAATAAAGTTTAACAACAGAACAGTAAACTCGTTCTTTAGGTAATGTAAGGGAACGTTACATAATCCACAGGCATTATATAAAAAGAGATCTGGATTTCACACATGATTTATGCTTAATGTCACACAAACTCAAAGGCTAGCAAACGAAAACCAACAAACTGACTGAAGACGCTAGCAGCGAAGACAGGACTCCAAGTGAACATGGAGAAGACGGAGGTGATAAAGATAACCAACGAACCGCAACAACAACCAGCACCAGTCACCATCAACGGGAGGGATTTAACAGAGGCTACTTCCTTCACTTATCTAGGAAGACAGTATAGTTTCAACCACAGGCGGATGACACGAATGAAGATGTCAAAACCAGCCCGAAATGGGAAAGGCAAGATACGCATTCATCAACCTCGAACCAGTTTGGAAATCCTATGCACTGCACTCCGCAGCATGAACAACAAGATTCGGATTTTCAACACAAATGCTAAGTCGGTCCTTCTATACGGGTCAGAAACTTGTACTGTGTCACGGAAAGGATTTCCAACAGATAACTGCAGACTTTTATCAACAGCTGTCCTCCTCACTGACTTCATACTGAAGATCAAATGGCCAACCAAGCTACCAGAAAGAATTATCAACAGGAAACTCTAGCTGAGAACAAACCAACTAACAGTCGGTTGCTCAACAAATCTGTAAGATAAAAGGGAGATGGATTGGGGATACGTCGAGGAGGCCGTCGAGTGAAATTTCAATGGGAAGCGACAATTGGGTTGTCTGAGGGTGACATGGGGGAGATCGTGTGGTAAGGAGGAGATGAGAGATTATAGGGAATCGTGGGCTCAGCGGAAGAGGATAGCAGAAAATAGAACAGAGTGGAGATGTGTTGTTGAAGCCCTATGTTCCACTCGGAACCCAAGGGAGTAATAATTATTATTATTGTTTCAAAGGTGCTCACCACTCTGTGTGTCCGCTTTAAGATTTCATAAGCTATCAATCTGCCAAGGACAATGAATGAAACTATCTGTGTAAATGAAATATTTCAGTGTAGTCAGCATCGGTCTAGCTCCTCTCCAGTCATTAAATATCATTTTATGTTTGTCAAGTAAAACGTGTTTCAAAAATGCCTTCTGTTTTTCCCTTTGAACATTAAAAGACTAGAATGTGCTAAGCCTCATCCAAGTAAATAAGAACAGTTTTTCTTGTATCGATCTGAAGATGCTCATTTCATAGATAAACAATTTAAAGTTCAGAAGTAGAAATATTTACAAAAGACATTTGTGATAAATCTGAATATACATTAGAGTAGTAAACATTCATGACATAACGCATTGTTTAGTGTTAGCTTACTTGGTGGTTCATTGTAATTTTTTTCAGTAGATCAAAGGTGTGCTTAGTTTCATGAAAATATTACCATAAAACATTTTGATCGAAAAAACAGATTACTGCTTCAGTTGGAGAGTGTATAATGAGTGCCTGCATTATAACTTGACTAGAGTAAATGTTATATTATGAAATTTTACATAAGATTTTGCGGTATGTAGGTTATCGTTTCTTAATAGACTTGGACACAGTGGTAATCAAGACAATTCCCCTGTAATTATTAAAATTATTATTAAAGTCTCTCCACAAGATAAGATAGAATAGGGTTATGAGTGGATAAGGAAATCATTGAAAAGGATATTCTTTGTTCGAATTTTTTTTCATCCAAAAGAAGTTAGTTCAGACATTATCATTACCTTGGCCATCCAGGTTTGAATAATTCGGAATTTTGTGGAATTTCCCTAATTTTAGTTGATATTCTATTCGCTATTATATCTTTATTATTAATATTATAATTTAAGCATCTTTAATGAACTGTAATAGCATTGATTATACTTTACAAATCGATATTATTTAAAAAACACTAATATTTGATGACATTTGATAGTTGGAGGCAATCGGCAGGAAGCCTTGGACGTAGGTTTCGTGCTAGTTGGCACTCATCAGCAAGGCGTATCTGCAACCTTGAAGGAACTCCTGTCCCTTCTGACATGTCACACTAGTTACTAGTATCCAATCAAAACACTATTGTTACTAACTACTAATCTAGAATATTCTATGTATATAAACATATATATATATATATATAAATGTAGAGCCAGAAGAGGAATTTATCGAAAAGAATATTCTTTGCTGGATTATTTTGTGTTTTATAGATGTCTGAATGAATATTTTTGCTAAATTGAATAATGATGATTATTTCAGCTTAAAGTTAATCACAGTCTAGACACATTCATGTTTAATTACTTTACTTAAGCACATTCAAATGTATTACATTCTTATCTTTTATGGATGTAGTATCTTATCAGTTGACGCTGTAAATCTTACTATCAATTTTGTAGATTGATGAAGAAAGACAAAATGAAGAGGATACTGAAGATAAGAATCAAATTATGCTAATGAAGAGTTTGTTAATTGATCTTTCGAAACAAATTATTCTTGTTGATCACTTGAACCCTGTCCTATTATCACAGATTACCCGGCTGTCCAAAAAACACAATCCTGCAGCAAAATTTTGGAACTCCATTTTAAATGCAATAAATTCAACTTAAAAAAATATTGTAGAAAAAAAATAGTTCAGTTTTGTTCAAGCTGTTATTATGTACATATTTCTAAAATTGTATTGTATGATTCTTCTTTTCAGTTGTTGGTTGATGATTATTAATTTATAATGTAAATAAATTGATAGCAAATATTATATGTGAAGTTGTTCAAAAATAGCAGTAAATAAGTCTCCGCGGAGGTGTGGTTAATTAGTGTAGACGCTCGACTTATAGCCAGTGGGTCACGGGTTCGAATCCCGCTCCATCTCCGGAGGTTTGGGCAGCCAGGTAGTGGCACTTGCCTCCACACACACGCACAGGAGGTGTGGCCCATTGCTAACTGCAAGTGGTTGTTGAATTTTTTTTCCTTCACGTTCCCCAGTGGAACATAGTGCTTCAAGCTAGTGGCTTGAAGTTTCTGTAGCAGTGTTTATTTTACAGGATGAGGTTGCTAGCCTCATGCCCAACCCTTCCTCTTCACCAGCATTATTTCTGGCTTAGTGAGGTAAAGGAGTGCGTCGGTCGAGGATCGAACCCCGGACCATGTGCATGGTTGGCGAGCATCCTAACCGCTATGCCACCGACGCACATTGTTGTTGAATAAATCTCCACCAAAAGATCTAGGTTACCTTCAAAGAGAACAGAATACGCTTCCTTAATACTGCTTTCGTCAACATACCACCCGTTAGCTAACTGATAAGAAATACAGCAGTCTATCTATTAAATACTGAAGAATCGAATTGCAGTCATTGGTAAAAGTGACAAGGTAATGTTAGTGGTGAATTATTGTAGCCATTAGTCTGAATAGTTTGTCCATGGATATTTCTATTATTTATGATGTTTAGTTAATACTGCTACAAAAAATAGGTGATATTGTAGGATTTTTAGTAGTATTATACACTGACTTAACATGTCCGTAGTTGTGTGGCGTATATTACTGACAAGCTTTATCAGTAATATACAGACGCAGACTGATAGGAAGCGGCGAAAATTGAAAACAACATTTCAAGCCAATAGCTGCGGAGATGGGAGTGTTTACAGCTCAAATCTGGATTTAGTTGAGGTTGTGGTCAAGAAATAATCTCATTAGACAACTTTTCGTCTCAAGGTTTAACTTCGGCAATTCGACAACCAGTCAGAACACATTACGATTCACTAATCTAGCCGACCTTTAATGTGGTGTGTTTTTCCCTAATAGGAAATTCCGTTACCAAGTCTATTGTCTTCTCCCATGATAATTGTATCAACAATTTCCCGCTCCACTTACAGACAAACTTATAGGTAATTTAAATGCAACACTGAACGCAGAGGACATTTCCTCTTCCAGTGCGATAGCAATGTAGTTGTAGTATGTGAGATGATTAGCCTCTATCAGACCTAAACTTAGTCATCCATACATTTACTAACTGGAGTTTATATTCTTAACAGCCATCTGGGAATTTCAGTCTCAATATTCTTTTTCTCAAAATTAGGTACCTACTTCAGCTCAAAGTGACATTATTTATTACTATATCCTTTAATTCCTAGAGGAACATAGGGCTTCAGCCGTGCGTCTCCATTGAGTTCGGTTCTCTGCTAGAGTCTTCACCTGGCTCCATGTCTACCCACACGTTTTCATCTCCTCTTCACACGACCTCCTCCAAGTCACCCTTGCACTGACGACCAACTCGCCGCTTCCCTTTCGGGTTCCACTCGAGCGATGGCTTGTCTAGTGATGTCACTTGATGGTTTCCTCAGAGTATGGCCAGCCAATCCATCTCCATTTCTTCCCGCCTATTGGTTTCACAATCGGTTCCTAGTTGGTTCGCTCCCAGAGATCTCTGTTGCTGATCTTTTCTGGCCATCTGATCTTGAGCGAAGACAACTGTTAATGAAGGTCTGTAGTTTGTTTGAAGTGGCCTTCGTGACACGGCGCCAAGTCTCTGATCCCTATATTAAGTAGCACTGACTTCACATTGGAGTTGAAAATCCGGATCTTATCTTATTCATGCTGAGTGCTGTTGACCTCCACACAGACTTGAGAGTAGTGAAAGCTTGTCTTGCTTTTCCGATTCTTGCTGTTATATCCTCGTCAGTCCCATCCGCCTGTAGTTGAAACGATGCTTCCAAGGTAGGTAAAGGAGGTTGTTTCCTTCAGGTTCCTCCCATTTATGCAGATTGTTGTCAGTTGTTGTTGTCGCTGTTGGTGGTGTTGCCCCGGAATTTTCATCACCTCTGTTTTATCTATGTTCACCTGAAGTCCTATCTTCTCTGGATGCTTCTTCTGCTAACTTGTTGCTTTTCGCTTGCATGTCTTCCAGTTTGTGGGAAATCAGACATATATCATCGGCGAAGTCGAGATCCTCCAAGTTTTTTGTGTGAGTCCATTTTATGCCTGTTTCCTCACTGCCCACTGTTTGTCGCATTATCCAGTCTACTGCGATCAAGAAAATCATTGGCGATAGTAGGCAGCCAGCTTGTCTTACTCCTGTCCTCACTTCGAAGGATTCCGTAAGTTTCCCATTGTGGATTACTTGGCATGCAGCATTATCGTACAGCTGTTGGATGAGATGTATAATTGTCGGTGGCACCCCGTAGTAGCGAAGTAGTTGCCAAATCACCCATCGATCGACGCTGTCAAAGGCCTTTTCAAAGTCGATGAAGTTGAGATAGAGAGGTGACTGCCATTCCAAGCTTTGTCCAATGATGATCCGTAATGTGGCGATCTGATCAATGCATGACTTGTTTCTCCTGAATCCAGCCTGTTCCGGTCGAAGTTTTTCATCCAGGGCATGTTTGATTCTCTCCAGGATGATGCGGCTTAGTATTTTGCTTGGGATGGACAGGAGCATAATTCCGCGCCAGTTCTTGCATTGACTTAAGTCTCCTTTGGTAGTTTGAATAAGTATCCTTTCTTCCAATCTTCAGGTACTTTGCCTTCTTTCCACACCTTCTCCAGTAGTGGCGTCATCAAGTCCGTTGTTGTCTCTGGATCAATCTCCAATGCTACTGCTGGGATTCCATCTGGTCCTGCTGCTTGTCCAGCTTTAAGCGACTTGATTGCCTTCAGGACATATGTTCTCGTCGGGAGGTTGATGTTCACTGGTAATTCTGATTCAGTTGTTGGTATTGTTGGGCGCGTTGTAGGTGGCGGACGATTTAGAAGTCTTTTGAAGTGTTCAGCCCAGTGTTTCCTTTGCTCCACTTCTTTGGTGAGTGACTTTCCGTTGTCATCTTTCACCGGCTTGATTTGCGTCAAACGTTTGCCCGATAGGTACCAAGTTGTTTAGTAGAGTGTTGCGAGATCAAAGTGACATTAAAGAATTAGTATTTGCCAGCATTTGAGTTTTACTACTTGTTAGTAGTAAGATTATTTTTCACTAACGTGTTAGTGAACAGAGATGAGAATTCATTGATTTATCTTTCGAAACCACCTCCCATAACTCAATAAAGGACTGTTATAAGTCCATAGTAAATATAAGTAAGATTGTACAATCTGAAATAATGGAGAAGATTTGTAGCTCAGATGGATGATATTGAATTAGTTGTGTTCTCTGAGCTGGTTGATTTAATAGGTGAACCCCGATGGGTGCATACTGCCTATAAGTCCCAAACTAGGACGAAACAGTTGTCTGGTTTTCAGTGGTTCTCTAACTGACATCGATCTTGAAACAAACAAAACCCTACAAACTAACTCTTGAAAATAACATAATTGTTTTGATTATACACTAGTAACTAGTGTGACGCGTCTAGTCCTTTCTTTGGTGCAGACTGAATTCTATCAGTCGGGTTTGCAATGTGGCGACCATTCTAGGTAGCTTGCCATCACGATACACATTGATTTGATGATATTATATGGTTGGAGGCAATCGGTAGGAATCCTGCGACCTAGGTTTCGTGCTAGTTTGCACTCGTCATCCGATTGCCTTCAACTATCTAATATCATCAAATTAATGTGCACCGAGATGGCGAACTACCTAGAATGGTGATCACATTACAAACCTGACTGATAGAATTCAGTCTGCACCAAAGAAAGGACTAGATGCCTCACACTAGTTACTAGTGTCCAATCAAAGTACCCAATACAGTCCTACAGGAAGTCAATCGTGAGCCCGAATAACTCAGTGGTGACGTGGGTTCGAATCTCAGAAGGGACATGAGTTCCTTCAAGGTCGCGGATACGCTTTGCTGACTGGGGAGTGCTAACTAGCACGAAAACTGGGTCAGACAAGGCTTCCTGCCGATTGCCTCCAACTATCTAATATCATAATATAATTGTTGTTATTTCCTTAAAATTATTTAGGTACCAACTACTATCTAAAGTATTTTTAAAACTTAGTTTAAATATGAACAGTTCATTACTACTTGCTTGAATTAGTTTCATTCCCTAATGTGGGACTGTCCGGTGTAATTGAGATATCCTACATTTGTACCTTACTGCTTAAATACCGAGACTAGTCATTTGGACAGTTTGATTATCGACACCTAGAAACAGAACTGGTATGTGTGTTTAACAATTTAATAAGAAACAAACCAGTGGATATTAACTTACTGGTGTATTTTAAATGTCTAATATACGACGTCAATTCTTTCTGTTTGGTTTCCAGTTTATAATTTACTGACTTCTTACTGTAGCATGGTATCAGTTAAATAAACAATGATTGGTGATATATATCCATGAATTGTTTGGTCAATAAGAGGCTGAACAGAATCTACATATTAAAATTAACTATGTGAATTCATGTTTTACAGGGCTTTTCTAACTGTTAGTTGTGATAGAATGCTCTACATGTAAAGTATGATTTCTGATGATCATAAGGTATGATGATTGTTTTGGATTTTTCTTTTATGCATATGTGACATTAATGTGTCTTTGTCTCCACGTGCTCCAGTGTACTATTCACACTAGCCACTCATATTCTTTACACATTAACTTTCTAATGGCCTTAATAACATGATCCTATTAGAAGTACATAATAGCCTTTGGAAGATTATATACTTTTATCATTATCGACCCAATGTATGTCAGACTAATAGAAATCTTAATTGGAGAACTAATATCTGGACAGTTATTCCAAATACAGGTTAAAAACCGTAATCTAAACTAGATATTAGAAAGGTGTTTACGAACAATGCAGTTGAAGAACACGAAAGCAGAAGAAATACGAAAGTTTACCAACTTATGAGTCACTACTTAAAAGGTTAACACCCATCGCTAAATGCTCATTGAACTGTTGTCTATTGATTACGAGGACTGGTAATATTTGGAGCTATAGCCTTACAATTCTACTGGAAGTTGTTATATATTATATGGCAAACTATTAGACACTACCATCACCTTATACTTTTACATTCACTAAATGAAAGGAAAGACAGTTTATTCCAATAAATACTTTATTTGCTTTAAAGTTTCATCAGCATACACGTAGGAGAGATAGACTGCACCATATCCTCACAGTTTCTAGAAATATTTAGTTTGATATTATCTTCACTACACTGTTGCAAAGTTGTTTCCAACACTGATTTCATCACTAGATTCTCACAAAAGCATCTTATTTTCCAAAACACCAATGAATTACTCGTCAAACAGGAGATGGCTTGACAGAGCCTATCTACATGAGCACAAAATTCTATGCAAGCAGACTGGAAATTATTATTTTTATTCCCTTGGGTTCCGAGTGGAACATAGGGCTTCAACAACACATCTCCACTTTCCTCTATTTTCTGCCATCCTCTTCACCTTGGTCCACGATTGCTCATAGTCTCTCATCTCTTCCTCGCCACGCGATTTCCTCCATGTCACCCTCGCATTGACGACCCACTCATCGCTTCCCATTTGGATTCCACTCGAGCGATGGCCTGCATTGCGCGTGATGTCATTCTGGTTATAGTTTGATTCCACACTGTATTTTTGTTACAAGTATAGAATTTTCAGCATGTGATATCGGTAGCCCAAATTTTGCAGGCTGACCATTGATATCGGGTGTGCGTCGGTAGAGGATCGAACCCCGGACCACGTGCATGGTCGGCGAGAGCCCTAACCGCTGTGCCATCGACGGCCTCCTCAATGTGTGCCCGATGCATCTCCATTTTCTCTTACATATTTGTTGAGCGATCGCCTCTTGGTTTGTTTGTTCCCACAGTTTCTTGTTACTAATTCTTTCTGGCAGGTTCGCTGGCCATTTGATCTTCAGTATGGAGCCAACGAAGGGGACAGCTGTTGATAAAAGTCTGCAGCTATCTGTTGGAAATCCTTTCCGTGTGACACGCAGTACAAGTTTCTGACCCGTGCAGAAACAGTGACTGACTTCACATTTGTGTTGAAAATCCGAATCTTGTTCCTTCTACTGAGTGTAGAAGGTTTCCAAATTGGTTTCAGGTTGATGAAGGTGTATCTTGCCTTTCCGATTCTGATTTTGACATCTTCATCCGTGTCATCAGCCTGTAGTTGAAACTATGCTGTCTTCCTAGATAAGTGAAGGAAGTAGCCTCTGTTGAATCTCTCCTGTTGACGGTGATTGGTGCTGGTTGTTGTTGCTGTTCGTTGGTTGGTTATTTTCATCATCTCCATGTTCACCTGGAGTCCTGTCTTCGCTGTCAGCGTCTTCAGTCAGTTTGTTGGTTTTTGCCTGTAGTCTTTGAGTTTGTGTGGTATTAGACATAAATCATCCAGATCTTCTAGAGTCTTCTTATCGGTCGTCTAGCGTGTTCCTGACTCCTCGCTCCCCACAATCTGACTCATAATCCAGACTGGAAATTATTAATTCAATAACAAGCATTTAATTACACGATCAATGTGAAATACAACAGTAAGCATTAAATATTACCCTTATTAGTACTATGTTCTTAGCTCTAACCTAAAACTGCACATATATCAAAGAGAAATGTTACTTCATCAAAATTGGATAACATCAATTTAACTTTAGAATTATAAAAAGCATAAAAAAATATAGAAATTTTAATAGAAAACAATCGATCAGTGTGTAAAGTAGGTGTTAACTTTCTATGCTTTTTCAATCTTTGATGATCTGAAATAAGATGTGTTTATATTGCTCTGAAAATGATCAATGTCTGTTGAAACGAATTGTATATGGCTGTACTACTATTGTATCTTTCGATAAAGAAAGGAAGACGAAATTTGCAGTATAAAATGATATCATTCTATTTCACAGGTTCTCATCAGCTGCAGACTACCTGAAATTACAATGTTTATATAGATGATAATAACATATTCTAATGTTTAAGTGGTAGTAGAGAAGAGATACTACAAAATTTACGCATCCAAAATGTAAACATTACAATAGACATAGGACAGCAAATTTACTACTATTTGCCGAAGCGATCGCAATCAAACGATTCAAATCAGACTTATGCGTACAGAAAGATAGTGTGATTAACCTCTCACTGCCTTGGTAACTGAATTTTGATTTTGATTACATTAATTAGTCATCTAATTCAGTGATCTCGACTCACTGAACAAATCTTAATCTTACAAATTGTAACCGCTTTTGTTTTTTGAGTTATTGTGTTAACCTACAAGCTAACACTGTTCTGTTGATTAAATTTTTTCTGTTTTCTGTCTTACCCCTCCCCCCTCTCTTCTACTTTGAAAGCGTATAAATTGATGATGAAAACTTAAACTAAAAATTGTAATGCTTACATTTTGGATGCGTCAATTTTATAGTATTTCTTCTCTACTACCACTTAAACATTAAAGTATGTTATTATCATCTATATAGCCATTGTAATTTCAGGTAGTCTGCAGCTGATGAGAACCTTTGAAATAGAATGATATCATTTTATACTGCAAATTTCGTCTTCCTTTCTTTATCGAAATTTATCAAGGGAACCAAATGTATGAACTTTTGTATCTGTTTCACCAATGATGTATTTATTTATTTTATTCCTATGCTTTCCCACTGGAACATAGGGCTTTGAAGTATCGAGATGGCGTTGCTAGCATCATGCCCAACCTTCCCTCTTTACCAGTCTTATTACTGGCTTAGCGAGGTAAAGGAGTGCGTCGGCCAGGAATCGAACCCCGAACCACCTGCGTGGTTGGCGAGCATTCTTCCGCTGCGCCACCGACTCTGTGATATATCGTAAACCATTTCATTTACACATTGAATTCAGTTTTCTTTTCACCAACCACTTGTTAATGGCTAAATATGAATGTGATTAGATTGCATCCTCACTGTTTAATATGCTAAGTAGGTTAAAGGAATTTCGCCAGTTGAACGTCAGAGTTAGATTTACCATTCTCTATTATCTGATATCTGTTGTATGATGAAATAAATTCATTTTGTATGTTACTGTAGGAAGAACATTAGTGATGGCTAACAGAATTATTTATAGCAGTGTAGATTGATAAAATATTGAAAATTGTATTCAGTTTATTTCGTGCAAATAATTTGTACTTTTCTACATCCAAAGTAAGTTGTTAACTGGTGTCTGTTGATGTTATTGGCTTTGTTTATAGTTTATAAACGAAAGAAAATGTAACAGCGAAGAAGGTGGATCATTTTCTAGAGCTGTACAGTAGTATAAGAATAGAAGCTGGGCACCGTGGTACAGTATAATTCTATCATAGAGTATATTTATTTGATAAACTCATTCAGCGACAAGCTCTGTGAACTGAAGTACCCTATTGACCCAATTAGACAAATAATGTAATTTACAAAATACCTTGCAATGACTGTGAGGTCGACTAAATAGGTCAAGCCGGTAGATAGGGGTTAGTCAGATTATCAGAACATAAGAATTTAACTAAGTGTAGAATGACTGACCCTACGAAGATAGGTAATTTAGAAAAAAAAACTCATTATTTGCAATGTGTGCATTAAAACTCAGTCACACAGTATTGTAGGACAGAGTTATATTTCTAGAAAGTGATATAAGCAGGTGAAGGGAGAGGATGATTATTGAGTCTTTGTTTATCGAATCTGTACCTAACGTATGCTGAAGAGATGAGTCATCGTCAATACCAGAGATATGGAATATATTACTATCAATAAGATTAAAGAATAAGAGATAATAGAATTTCATACATTTGGTTCCCTTATGCACACAGAAAGAGAGTGTAGTCAATCTCTCACTCCCTTGGTAACCACTTTCATTACAGTGATTACTCATAGACACTAGTGAGTTCAACTCACTAAGCAAGTTTTCAAATTGATGAACTTTGACCTTGTTGAGTTGCCATGTTGACACTGTTTATTAGATTTTTCTGTTTTCTGTCTTCTCTCACCCCCTTTTTCTTCCTTTTTTCATAGTTTGATAGTATATAAATTGATGGTAACTTAAACTACAAAATTTTAATCCTTATATTCCGGATGCGTTTACCTTATAATGCTTTCTGTATTACCTTTCAAACAATGAAGTATGAAATGTTATTATTTATAACCATTGTAATTTCAGGTAGTTTGCAGCTGATGAGAACCTGTGAAATAGAATGATATCATTTTATACTGCAAATCTGGTCTTTCTTTCTCTATCGAGATAATAGAATTATCTAAACGAAGTTGGAAAGTTCTGTGAGTGCCTTGATATGATTATAAACAATAAATTGTTCTCGAAACGTCATTAGTAAATAATACTGTATCACTGAGTGATTCTGTCAAATAAATTTAATCTGTGATGGAACTGTACAACAGTATTTTTATTATAGAATTAAAGAAACTCGATGGCGGCCTGCTTAAAACTTCGGCTACCGAAACCTTTCCTCTCTCTATTGCATACATTTTCTCTCGTTCGGTTTATTTTAACCGATTAAGATATGATCTCTATTGGTATTATCTACTCTTGTGTGTATTTAAAATGTCTACAAGGTTCTATTTCGCAAGTTCCTAGTAAACTTGAGGAATCGCCTGATTGTGGGTGGTAGCGCGTTCCAATGCATGAGATAACTGTTCTTCAGTTATGTCCTTGGGTCTCAAAATATACTTCTGAACATCTTACAATTGGCTTTCAACCAGATATCGTGAATTTCTTGAAGGAGACAAAGCAGATATATCATAATGGAATGGTTTGTGCTTCAGCTCAGAGATCATTGTATCTGTCACAGGATATACTGTCAATTAATATTTTACTTGAAGATATTGATTGTACGAAGGGAAAATATTATGTAATAAACGCCTCTGAAAATTCTGTACATTTTATAAATACTGTCCAGAATAAAGATATTATTATTATTACAAAACCAATCAGTTACTGGTAATTATTTTCTAGGAAATGTATTACCCGATGTAGGGTGTAATCTAGAAGGTGGTGCGTAAGCGAAGTTTTAAAATATATGTAACAAGCATGAAAAGTTACCTAATTAAACTAAACGGATAAAAGCTAGTGGAAATATGGTAGTGTTTATATAAAATCTGTATGAGAAATACGTGCGTCGATGGCATAGTGGTTAGGACGCTCGCCGACCATGCACATGCACATTTACCTCGCTAAGCCAGAAATAAAGCTGGTAAAGAGGAAAGGTTGAATGAGAAATACAATTTTAATAATAAACAACTGTAATAATAACCATGAAATCATAATGATAATAATTTGCTGACATGTCTTAAAGAAGAACTACAAAGAATTATTATAAAGCTAAAAAATATACGAAATGAAATTGAAAAACTCAAACACAAACTCAAATGTATGCTAAATGATAAAGATTATGATATTGTGATTGAGACATCCAATAAAGCTAGAGAAGCAACCTTGAAGAAATCAAAAACCACGCAAATTAAAAAATTCAACAAATTATTAGAAGAAAAGAACGGCACAATGAACGAAGAAGTTGACAACAATATTTCATCTTCTATTGACAAAACAAAGTGGGTAATCAACCTCTCTTCAAGAGAATTATGCTCTAGTGAGATAAAACTGCTTGAAAAGGGATTAAATTTCAATGTAACGGTTAGCAAACTAAAACCAGAAGATGTCATCCCTAACATAGAAGTAGCATTAAGTTCAATAGATAAGACGACAGCAGAAGAGGTTCGAACTCAATGTGCATTAACTCTTAAGAAACAAAAGAAAGCACAGTCAAACTTAACAAAATCGGAAAGATTAGCTATAATCAATCTTAAAAATGATAAAAACATCGTTATCACAAAAGCTGATAAAGGAAACTCTACAGTAGTTTTGGACAAATCTGATTATATAAAGAAAGTCACTGAACATATTGAAGCCGGTCCATATGAGGAAATTAAGAAGCCTGTAGATACAGTAATGAATAAGATTAAGAAATCTACAGCGGATTTAATACGTAGTATGAAGCTGTCACTAGGTGAGTCTAAATGGTTTAATTTAATGCCTAAAACTAATAACGCTAGTAGAATGTATGGTACTGTTAAAATATATAAGCCAGGTTACCCATAAGACCAATAGTAGATTTCAGAAATACGCCGACATATGAATTATCAAAAAACTTAGCTCTAATACTATGTCCCATTAGAAATCGTTCAAACTCTAGACTAACTAATTCATATGAGATGAAAAATAGACTAAAAGACATTCACTAGAGAATGATGAAACAATGGTTAGTTTTGATATAACTAGTGTGTACACTAATATACCAATCAGTATGGCCTTAGAAGCAGTTCAAAGGGAACTAACTTCTGATCCCGAACTTAGTCATAGGACAAAGCTGCCCATTGAGAAAATTATTTTAGGAATTCAGTTATGCCTCACATCTACTATCTTTAAATTCCAGTGCAAAATATATAGACAAAAAGATGGTGTAGCAATGGGATGGATCACCAATATCCCCTATCGTAGCAGATATCTTTATGGACAGCTGGGAAAATATTCCTCTAAATACACTTAATCCTACTCCAAAAATATGGTGGAGATATGTAGATGACACTTTCACAGTGTTAAAAACAGAACATATCTCTAGCTTCTTGACGCATATAAACTCACTAGTAAAGGGAATAAAATTCACATTTGAATCAGAAAATGAACATAATGATAATAAACTGAAACATCAAACAATAAAGTGAAACAGAATTATAACAAGAGTGTTGTTCTGGCCATGCTAAAGCGAGTGAGTCTACGCAATGCTTTCGAACGCAGAGGTCTAGTTTCAAATGCTAAATAATCAGTGATTAGGCTACGTATAAAATAGGGTATTCGAAGTCATTTGTTGAGATATTGAGGAACTATGTGCATCACGATGAAGCAATCATACAAGGGTGACTGGTGTCCAAAGATGACAAAGTGTCCGAGGAGAGAGATATTTATATTCCTATTTTCTTATCTGGCTAACCAGGCTAAACAATGTTCCAACTGACATATTTTTCTGTCTTCTTTTGTTTATAACTCAATATGAGGATTTTCCAATCATTATCGTTTTTGTATCAATATTTCCTATTTTCTTCTCAAGAAGATTTACTAGCTGAGTGTCAGCAAAACAATATACCGTTTAATTTATACAGTGGTGACATAATATTTCTGCTTCTGAAAACCATAATTTTTTCTTCCTTCACGTTCCCCAGTGGAACATAGGGCTTCAAACTAGAGGCTTGAAGTTTCTGTAGCAGCGTTCATTTTACAGGATGGGGTTGCTAGCCTCATGCCCAACCTTTCCTCTTTACCAGCGTTATTTCTGGCTTTGCGAGGTGAAGGAGTGCGTTGGCCGGGGATCGAACCCCGGACCATGTGCATGGTCGGTGAGCGCCCTAACCGCTATGCCATCGACGCACTCGAAAACCATAATAATCTACCATAATTCTGTTGTATGTAAATAATAGTTTTCTTCTGAACTTTATATACGGAAAAATTAATGAACATTTACATAAAACACCACAACTTATTTAGGGTTTTCCGTTAAAGCATGTCAAAATTAAATTGATTGTTTTTAAAATACAATCTATAGCAAAATCTTGCCTAGATATCCTTTTGAATACTGTCAAGACTGTGAGCATAGTGAGATATGTAGCAATATAATACCAAAAAAGCTGGAAACCATTACTGGCTATATAGAATAAGTATAGCTGCCTAGTTAATAAGATATGTAAACAAGTATGTTCTCGTCCACTTTTGTTTTTGTTGAATGTTTATTTTCATACATTTTTGAATGTTGAACTCTTAATAAGAGTAAAAGTTTATGACTCACTAAATGGCATGGCATTTTTTTCAATCATCGATCAAGGTCATACAAACCTTTCAGGTATATATATATATATATATATATATTCTGTCAAATCTTGACGACAGTTCATTTGAATTATTTTGCAATCGAATTAAATTAACAAAGAAACTGTGTAATTGGCACAATCATCGTGTTTTCACTCTCCGTTGTCTGCAACAGAATGCATATCCTAAATCCGTAGCTGTCGAGTCACCTGACAACTCCAGTAGGTCGAATAAAGCAGCTCAGTCTTCAGAAAGAAGACAAAGCAATAAGTCCGACAGGGTGCTTCTACTAAACTCTAATCCTAAACACCATAATTTTGAAAATACGTCTAATCATAAAATTCTAGATGCTAACAGTTTGAACAGACATGAAGGCGTGATGTTAGCTGATGCATAGGAAATCCTTATTAATAAATAAAAAATGGATATGTATCACTAATTATTAATACTTGGTCAAATTTCTCGACTGTCCATATCTTCTTATGGAGACGTTAAGAAATGTTTTACAACTGTTTACCCACACACACACATACACACTCTGTTTAAAGTGTTTAACAAAGGTAGACCAATATTTGTAAGTCCGAGGTCAAATTTTGATCACGGCTCATAAAAATTTTGTTTATTATACTTGTTGATACTTGTTGAATGACTCATGATTGGACAAATTTTTTAAAAACAAGTGATTTTCCTTTTATATATAAACCTCTGTTATGTTAATTTCGATTAATTTCCCTGAAGAAGTTCGGACCAGATTGCCGAACGAAACGTTGGAATTACTCAATTCAATCTCGCTGAGATTTTACAAATATAATTTTTTACAAATGTCTAATCAAGTATTGGTTTGCAGGGATTTGATTGGTTAAAGGTTTGATCATTAGTTGGCATCATTTGGAGAACCATTGGAAAACCTGGGAATACTTGACAGCTATCAAGTCTGTCTTGTCTACTGTATATGTAGATTATGGATTTCTGCAGACTTTGATTCATTTCAAAAGACTGATTACTGAAAAGGAAATATTCGTTTCAGTGACTTCGTTAGATTATATAGTTATATATCCATTGTATCAATGTAGATTTTGTCTCAAAGTAATATCAGTTAGAGATCATTGAAAACCAAGGGGCACTGAACAGTTGTCTCCTTCTAGTTTTGGGACTCGTCAGCGGCGCACACCCACAACCCCATCAGGGATTGAACCTGAGACCTTCATTGTTACCAGACCAAGCTGGTTGACCATCTAGCCACCTAGACTGGCATTTAATGTCTCTTGAATTCTAACTTAGTCAGTTCGTGACATGGCGCTACCCTCAATCAATGCCTTAGGTGTCTAGGTGAAGTGAATGCTAATCCAAGACAATAACTGAGGGTAGCGCCATGTCACGAACTGACTAAGTTAGAATTCAAGGGACATTAAATGCCAGCCTAGGTGGCTAGATGGTCAACCAGCATGGTCTGGTAACACTGAAGGTCTCAGGTTCAATCCCTGATTGGGTCATGGGTGTGCACCGCTGAAGAGTCCCAAAACTAGAAGGGGACAACTGTCCAGTGCCCCTTGGTTTTCAGTGATCTTCAACTGATATTTACTTTCTGACAAATTTACATTGAAATCAGTTCAAATCCCTACAAAAACTATAAGTGAAATATGCATAATAGTTAAAGAATAATTGCTTTTGACAATATGAATATTTTAAGAAAAAATAATAATATTGAATCACTGACATTAAAATTCCAAGAGGCATATGCGAATAGAGTGTTAGTAGATTAAAATTCAAAACATGTGCAAGTAATAATGCACATCAATGTAGCATTAAATTTAAAAAATAAATGATAATCAATAATAACGAATATATGGTAATGAATGCTCATGATTTATGTTCACATTGAATTTTATTCAGAGTGTTTATAAACTTCTTATGAATAAATGATAATAACCAAACAAGTAGAGAAAATAGGGTAGAAGTTTATGTGTGTGTGCGTGTACAATTAAAAATGAATGACACCTGGAATTTATATGTATAGGACGCAAGGCCATTCATGAAAGGTACAACGTAATACAGTATTTATGAATTTATACATCCTACAGAAGGCCAGGGTAACACTAGCTGCTAGACTTTTTTTTTTTGCACACAAAGTTCCGGCTGTTATAAACGAATTGCTATGGCTTCTGAAATTTGAAGTGTTCGGTGCATAGTGGTTTCAGGCAGTTTGTTTGGTGCACGATGGACAACAGAAAACGATTCTTCTACATTGGCCTTATGGTCTGTTTGGATCACATGTGATTATATCGAACTGTTAATGCTTTTTACTACACTTTTACTTAACTGCACTGGTAGGTGTTCCAAAGAGCGAAAAATGTATTTCAAATCATTTCATATACACACTGGATTTAGCTTTGTTTTCATCAATCACTTATTGATAGGTAAATATGAAGTCCCTAGCGCAACGGCAGTTATAACCAGTTCCGCAGGAGCATTTGAATTGATAGATATGGGAAGAGAATAACTAGCCAAAGCACATCATCCTTCACTTTCAGAATCACAACTGGAAGTTCTAATTTACTTTTCACGAGTTGATCACGGATTGATATCAGTTAGAGAACCATTGGAAATCAGGGATTACTGGACAGCTGTTTCATCCTAGTTTGGGAATCATCGCCAGTACGCACCCACTGGGGTTCGAACCCGGGACCTTCCGGTTAAAAGGCAAGCTCGGGACCCGATTCAATGGCCCATGATTTCTAACTTCTGCCAATTTGTGATTTAGCGCAACTGGCACCAACCATGCTATCAGTGGGATATCCATCCTCACTCCCGACTGGATGGACGTCACTGATCACGACTTCTCACTAGAACTCCAGGAAACTCCGTCCTGTAGCAAGTCACTAGCGAGCATCAGATTAATTGTAACTGGAAGTTCCTGGGTTCGAACCCCAGTGAATGCGTGCTGCCGATGATTCCCAAACTAGGATGAAACAGCTGTCCAGTAAATCATGGTTTTCAATAGTTCTCTAACTGATATCAATCCGTGATCAACTCGTAAAAGCAAAACTAATCCTTACAAACCAACTATAGAATATTCTAATTTACTGTCAATACAATTTTTTTCAACTGATTTTCTTGGTATGTTGGTTACTGCTTCACTTCGTATGTCACCTGCAATTGCTTATAGAGTAGCTTTTTGATCATAGATACAAAACATTTCTTTTCGACTTTTGTAGTCATCTGTATTTTTATGAGCATTTTCGCATAGATATTTTCAATTAAGCTGGAGCTCATCGTATTCTCTTAGAACACGTAGATATCACGCAAAAGCTGAGAGACTTGATCGATATGCATGCTACCCTGACAATGTGCTTTGTTATATATATATATATATATATATATATATATATATATATATATATTCCCATTTACGCATTCAGAAAAAAACAACAGATTGAGCGAAGAAATATTCCTCTTCAATTTGTTCCTCATCATCGGATCTACACTAATATATAGTTGTTTTTTACATCAAAATGTTTTACCAATCAAGTGGTTATTTTAGTTAATCAGTTATAGGTATAGGGTGATTAAGAGGTTAAAGGTCATCAAAACAATTAACTAATAGATGTTAGTAAGAAGATATCCAAGTTTTAAAGAAGGGGTGAAAATTAATTACGGAATTCAAGATAGGTTGATTCTTAGGCGTTGGCAACAAGTTATTACATAATCAAGAAATTTGTAAAATAATGATGACTAAGAAGAATAGGATGACTCAGAAGAATTACGTAGAATACAAACATATTAATAGAATTAGCTAGAATTGTAAAAAATAACAAAATCAAAAGATAGTTACGGAAAAAATCGTTTTTAAAAACTTAATACATATTATGTAGTTGGCCATGGCAAAGAAAGGGGCTGTACAAATTTCTTCTGAACACAGATTCGGCTTGTTCAGATTGCCTCTGCTGTGTGTAAAAGTCGTACTCGTCGACCATGTGGCGAGAGGTTGGGTGATATACGATAAATAACTTTAAAAGCTTTGTTAGAGTCGACTTGATGTTCAGTCAGTATCGACGAGATGAGCTAGTATTGAGTTGCGTATAGCTTTATTCGGACCTTTGCCAAACCAAGATGAGAGGTGTTCAGAAATTCGACGATGAACTTGCCTGATCGTACGCCCAATGTAACTAGCTCCATATGAGCAGTTAAACTGGTAAATACACATGGGAGAGGCTAAACAGAGCAGTCTGTCTTTATTTCTTGAACTAAGCATTGGTCAGCTAGTGAATATACAGTATAGCTTAGCTGCGTTGAAGGTCCTTTTTAATGCCCTTCTCAGATGTTGCGATAAGATCTCGCTATTGTAATCTGAGGAAGATTGATTTTTCGGGAACAGTCGGCACCTTCAACATTCTACTTTCTGAGTTCATGTGTTTGTTCACAAATTTAGTTGGATATCCGTTTTTACTTAGTAGATCGGGAATATTACCGAGTTCTTCGTTCAGTGTCTCATTTGAACAGATAACTCTAGCTCGGTGAACCAGACATCTAACCAGATTACGTTTGTATTGTAGAGGTATGAAGTTAAGAAAGTGAGTATATTGTCCAGTGGAACTATGTTTTCTATGCAAACGTCTACATATTGTTCCGTCTGTTCGTTTAGTCATCAGAACGTCCAAAAAGGAGTCATTTTCTTGTTCTTCTTTAGTCAAGCTTATGCCAGGATGTGCTCTATTGAATTTATCCAATATGTCCTTAGTCTCACTTTCTTTCTTAACAACTATAAATGTATCATCAGCATATCGGCAATAGAAATCAAGATTATATATTACATCTTTAAGAGGACCATTCTCTAGTTTCGCCAGGAAAAAATATGCTAGGATTCGAACTATTGGTGATCCCATGACAACACCATCTGATTGCCTATACATTTCTTTATTGAACAGGAAGTTTATGTTCATTGTACACCTTAGAAGAAGTTCCTTTAGGGAAGACACAGGAATTCCAATCTCTATGCATTGCTTTATCAATTCATTGCCCGTGTAGTCAATTGTATCCATCAAAGGCACATTGGTGAAAAAGGAAGATACATGCAGTGATATCATGTATTTGTCCTTCACATTTGATTCCTTGATTCTTTCTACAAACTCGAAACCGTGTTTTACGCTATTATGGGTAAAATTTATTTTGCTAAAGTCTCAGTGTTATACAGTAATATTTAATTATGACGTTTCGAGCACAATTTATTGCTCATAATCGTATCAAGGTACTCACACAACTGTTGTGAGTACCAACGCCTAAGAATCAACCTATCTTGAATTCCGTAATTAATTTTCACCCCTTCTTTAAAACTTGGATATCTTCTTACTAACATCTATTAGTTAATTGTTTTGATGACCTTTAACCTCTTAATTCACCCTATACCTAAAACTGATTAACTAAAATAACCACTTGATTGGTAAAACATTTTGATGTAAAAAACAACTATATATTAGTGTAGATCCGATGATGAGGAACAAATTGAAGAGGAATATTTCTTCGCTCAATTTGTTGTCACATGACCAACCCAGTGTGTGGTATTAATTATTCATTCAACCTAAGTTAATAGACATTCTTAACATATATGAGTCATTGACATTTAACCTAGTTTCAATATATATATATATATATATATATATATATATATATATATATATATATAATATATACTGGTTGTATCTTATGGATTAGAGTTGGCGTAGACATGTGGACATAACATTTATCATTTCAACAATCTACTTGTTATTGAAGTAATTTCTTATTTTGGCTCTTGTTTTCCTTATTGGTTTATTCTTTTAAAAAACAAACTGACATCTACCGGTCTTCTATTTTTGATTGTTGCCATGCCGTTCTGTAAGTGACTGACTGACTTATTATCAACGTCGAACTTTGCACAAAACTATATTAATCCAAATATATACAAATACCTATATACCATTTAAGGCAGAGAAAAGAAATGCGATGAGACTACTACGTTGGACGAAGATACACACCGAAGGGCGGGAGGGGGAAGCTCTTGCTAAACACAAACAAAACCCTGAACTGTGTATGCAAAGGTCGTTGGTCAATCCCTTTCACTACCGTGGCTTTAAACCTCTTTTTTACCTGCATAACAATTTGCTGCAAAATTCATCTTCATTCGTTTTTCTGTTCTTCTTTCTCTTCAAACTCCTAACTTTTAAATACACTTTAGACATATATGTCCAAACCAAGTTCACTTTTAACAGTGAAGAAATTTGGGTGTTGGGTATATGATATTCATTATTATAACGGTTTTTGTTCTTCTCAGTGAATGAAAAACAAAACGATATTGTTTTTACTGACATTTCGCTATTTAATGCTAATAGCTTTATCATAGTATTATTAAACCAGAATTTTCAAAACCTCACCTTATATACATAACAACTTAATCATCGCGTTCTTCAGCATATGGTAGTTTTTGCGTTGTCAAGTTGGCCAACTGGTAAAGATAACAAAACCAAGTGTAGATTGTTGGATTTGATAAGTGTGTAAAATTATAAAAGCAGCGTGTGTTTACATAATGAAATTGCTTATCACATTCGTGTTGATTTTGTCATTTCATGGGGGAAGGGGGTGTTGTAACCAGGTCAGATTCTGTTTTAGTCCATCATTCCTATTCAGACAATTTGGATTCCACTTGATATGAAGTGCTTCTGATATTAGACGTTCTTTGTGATTTCTGAAATGCTTTTCTGGATGATGATTTCAATATTGTCAAAATCAATTTTGTGGCCTGATTCTATAGCGTAGCGTGTAGACATATGGGTGATGATTTTTCAAGCTTTTCTAGTTCAACTGGATTTCTCGGTGGTCGAACAGATGCTCTACGGTGTTCATTTCTTCTGATTTTGATTTCTCGAGATGTTTGTCCGATGTATATCGCATCACATTCCAAGCATTCTATTTTATAGACACAATTAGATAGAGAATCTTTAGGGATTTGGTCTTTTATATGGACAAGGTTGTTTCGTAGTGTGTCTGATGTTTTGAAGAAAACTCTGATGTCGAGCTTATTGAGTACTCTTCTGATATCGTCTGACGTTTCTGATCTGTATGGAATGACGACTGTTGAGGTCCATGTTTTCGGAATGCGTTTTCGACCATACTTAGTGTCAGTGTTGATTTTGTTGATGAAGTTCTTTGGGTAGTTGTTTTGCTTGAGACTCTCAGTAATGTTTGATATTTCTTCTTCTTTTTCATTCTCATCCGTTATCAAAGAGTGTGCTCGTCTAAGAAGACTTGAAACAACTGATACCTTTGCGCTGATGGGGTGTGATGATCCGAAGTCTAAATATTTATTGGAGTGGGTTTTCTTCCTGAATATAGATATACTAAAATGTCCGTTTTCCCTCCTCTTAACTAGGCAGTCTAGAAATAGTAGTTCACCGACGTGTGATTCTGCTTCCGAAGTAAACTGGATTCTGGGAGATAGATTGTTTATTTTCTCCAAGAATGAACTGTGTAGATCTCGTTTTAGCACTACAAAAGTATTATCTACATCTCAATCTCTTATGACTAAGAGAGTTAAATAAATGCTTTTATATCCTGTACTAATGTAAATACATCCGTATATTTTGGTTAACCATAGATTCTATGAAAATAAATAGAACAAGTTATGAAAAAAATATATAAAGGCACTGGTACTTTAAAAAACAAGCAAATTACTTTAAAGACAGACCGTAGTTTCAAATGATTATAAATCACGATAACAACTGTTTAAAAATCAATAAATTACCTTTTAAAAAAATAAATCAGAATTAGACTACGAAATAAATATATATCAAATGGAAATGGACTTTTCATTGGACAGTGACCTGTGTAACTAAGATGTCCCTAGTTGGGATCAAAGTCTGTGTGAGTAGTGACTTGATTCATTGTTGATTGTTGTAATAATTTCACTCTGCAAGTTGAATATGGATTGGTTGTTCTTGATAAAAGAGTATGGAGATAAGTATAGAAAAAAATACGTAGTATGTGAAGGGAGTGAACAAAAGGTTAGTTAAGAAAATGATGTTAGACAATGTCACGTGAAAAACGTCGAAAAATAGTACTAATAACAAAATATTGATAACAGTTGGGCATGGAATTATACCCAAGGTAAAAGGAGGGGATGGAGAATTTCGTTAGGAAGATAATGCTAGCTGTTCTGTCCCGTCTCATAAATAAGATGTTGAGTATTCAAGTGTTGGTTTTGCGGGGATTTGATTTGATTGGTTACAGGATTTTATCATATACTGACATTTACATGTATGTGTGGAGACACGTACATAAGGAGGACCCATCGGTCTCTGCAGGTTAGGACCACAGAACACATTCCAAAGTGGCTGCAACAACAAATGAAATCGCTAGACACAAGTGAACCCGGAAATAGATGTCCAACATCATCCATAGCGAAGCATATTATAGAGTCGGGTCATAAGGTTGATTTCAACAATGCCTTTAAGCCGATATATAAAACAAGGTTGGGCCACATACTTAAATTTATTGAAGCCTTAGCCATAAAAAGACTTAAACCTGTCTTATGTGTCCAAAAGTTATTTGTTATCACCTTAAACCTGCCTTGGTAATCCAATTTAGAACCAAGGACCAATTTACTTCATAATATTTTCAACCCTTTCTTTGCCTTGTTTTTTCTCCTTTTATCTTTCTTACCCACACCTTTTGCGTCTTACTACCCATTATTCTTGACCTTGACCTGTATGCAATCTGACCTGTATTGTAATTATTCATGCCTTCTTGCATTCTATAAAAACTGTGTATGACAAGTACGTGTATGATGAGAATGTCCGAAATGTGTTGCGCCAATACACATTTCAGATAAACTACGTCTTCTTATTGTGTTGTCGAAATTCATAAAGGGAACTAATTGCTTTAAATTTGAACTGACATCTGTTAGAGAACCACTGGAAAACCTGGGAGAGACCAGTGGGGTACAGCAGGTCGGAGTTGGGGACAAATACTCGCCAGCGATGACACTGGCTAATGGTTGCGCCATATCGTGAATTGGTAGAAGTTGGAATTCATGGGCTGGCGATTGGATCGGGTTCCAGTGGCCTAATGGTTTACGAGCTTGCCCTGTAACTGGGAGATCCTGGATTCGAATCCTGGCGAGGGTTGCGTACTGACGACGAGTCCCAAACTAGGATGAAACAGTTGGCTGTCCAGTACTCCTCGCTGGTTTTCCAATGGTTCTCTGACCGGTGTCAGTTCATAATGAAATCCTGTAACCAAGCTATTGAGTTTGTGCTCGTGAGTTTAGGACTCTCGCCACCATGCACATGGTCCGGGGTTCGATCCCCTGCCGGCGCACACCTGATATCTATGGCCGGCCTGCGAAATTTGGGCTACCGATATCCATGCTGAAAATTCCATACTGTACTGAAAATACGGTGTGGAATCAAGCTGTAATCAAAAAAATAAAAATTAATTGTTTTCTTTTTGTTTCTGTGATCCATTTGCACAAGCTGACTGGAGTTCACACTTAACTTCTGAAACTCATTTAAACAAATGCTTTTTCTAAATAATGTAAAAATATGTAAGAAGTACCATGTATGTGGATATATTATGCTAAGAAATATGACTATAAGTTAAAGGTTAAATAAGGTCAAAGAGAATAAGGATAGTTAGGATAGGATAGCTAAAATCTAGGTCATCATACTAAATTGAAGGTAAACACAAAGAAGATTAGAAGAACAATTACGATGCAGAGATAAGGACACTGGTCTCATTCAAAAATGAATGTTAGTTGAGTCTTTTCCCTCAATATATTTATTGTTATCTAGTGAGTTGTAAATCGACAAATATTATTTTATTATTTGTTCTTGGGATCCAAGTAGAGCTCAGGGCTTCAGTAGCAAATCTTTATTTCATTTTTATTTATTTTTTATTACAGCTTGATTCCACACCGTATTTTTGGTACAGGTATGGAATTTTCAGCATGTGATATCGTTAGCCAAAATTTGCAGGCCGATCATAGATATCAAGTGTGCGTCGGCAGGGGATCGAACCCCGGACCATGTGCATGGCCACTCTGCTTTCTTCTGTCTTTTTAACTCTCTCCACTATCGCACATAAGCTATCATTTCCTATGCCCATGATCTTCTCCGTGTCCTCATTGGACACTTAACTTGTCGCTTCCCATTAGGTTCCCACTTGGGGGGGGGCTGGTGTGGGATGTCCCATCAGCGTATATTTAATCCATCTCCATTTTCTTCTACATATTTGTTGGGTAATAGGTTGTTGGCATGTTTTCCGATTACCAGAGCCCATTTTTGCTTGCCTGTCCTTTCCTGCCGGTCATCTAATCTTCAATATCGAGCGAAGGCAGGTGTAGACGAAATTCCGCAGCCTGTTGGAAATGCTTCTGTTGGCTTCTGTGTGATATGATATCTGTTTATAATTACGTTATTAGTACACCTATTATTTAAGACGTGTGTATCTGCCGTAGGAAAACTTCTCGATGAAGCTATTGACCTCAAAACGGAAAGAAAATATTCGCATGGAGTGATGAATAATATCCATCATTCCAAAGTTAGCTCTCCTATTTACAGCTAAATTTTCCGTAGAAAGTTGATAACTTAAATAGAAAATTTTTTTATAAAAAGTAATTTATAGTCATTAAAAGTAATTTTGCTTCTCCAAAAATTGAAATTTTTCTAACATCAACTGAAAAAGATAGTTCATTCTGACTAACTTTTAATCGTAGTTTAGATAAATGTGAATAAATCGTACATACTTGAGATGAAATCATCTCATAATCCCAGTGACATGTAATCAGTGTTTAAAGATTTGAAATTGTATTTAGGAATAAGATTAGTAAATGTTATAGTACTGCTCATTTCTGTGTAGTTTAAAGCTTTTCCACACTTTTCATTCAAGGAGCTCTGAAGAAAAGCGTATGGAATCGTAAGATTTATCAACTGTTACGTCACCATTTCCCTACTACTTAACACAACCATTTTGTTTTTGCTAGACACTTTAGAAATGATGGGGGTAGTTCAGTGATGTACAGTACAAACATAATCACAGTACATGGAGAATTATTTAAATGAAAACAAAACACGTAGTTCAATGAAGAGTCTCTTCTCGACGAATTCATTTTCTTAGCTGTACAACCGAAAATATATATGTTATTTTGTATGTACGTATGTGTACATCAAGTTTGTCAAACAAAAATATAATCGCTTATGGTTATTTTAACTAAAGGGGAGGAGGGGTAAGAATTAGTAAGTTTTGGGTGGAGTTACCTAATACGAAACGGTCAAGAAAATTGGGTGTTGATGAAACTAAGTTAGTAACAAGGGTGATGAGATGTCACAAATAGTTGTTCAGACCAAGATGGTTAGAGCGAACAATTGTTTTCAATAAATTCTTCTTCCGGCTCTACAATTATAAATCCATTAATTTAAGCCAGGAAAGGCAAATTAGAATTATATCAGTAATGGAAGTTAACTGGTGTATGGTGACTAGCAGTGGAATCCAGGATGTGCATTTCGTCCTATTTGGGACTCGTCTTCTGGATGCACATACATTCCGCAGTGAGTGATGATGTTCCCACCGAGACTCGAACAAGTATAAGATTTTTAAAATTCTTTTATTTCTGATAACAGGTTGATTCCACACAGTAATTTGGTACAGTTATGGAATTTTCAGCATGTGATATCGGTAGCCCAAATTTTGCAGGGCGACCGTAGATATCAGGTGTATAAATATATAGCTTTCGAGGGTGAGTGTAGTCAGTGATGTGAGACAATATGAATACCACAGAAAATAAACCAACGAATGTGGTGGACTGGACATAAGTTCAAGGTTGAAAATAACGACAGTAATGATGACTGTAAAATAATAACGATGATGTGTGTAAACTTAAAAGTACATCTGGTGAATGATTATCAGATAATAATAATAGTAATGAATTTAGTGAAGTGAAATGAACAGGATTTTGTAAATATGATAACAAGTTAGAAAAGCACTACTTAAACCTAAGGTAATACAAATCATAAGAAAGGTCATGAAATCATAAAGGGTCAGAAATGAACGTCTATCAGTGAAACAAAGGAATATAAGAAGAAGAAAAGAAAACTGTGATAGGAATTTAAAGTGCTAATGTTTACGGAGGATTTATTGGCCTTATTGTAGGCCAAGGTAAACATAGCGGTTGAACATACTCCTTCTGTATACAAAGAGATGGTCTTCTGGTATTAATTGCCACCGCTTCAGCTACTGATAGAAGACGTAGTCGAGCTCCTCTAGATAGATTACCAGGAACGCGGTAAATAACTGAGAACGCCTGGTCAAGTTTTATAGAGTGTCCAGTATCTACCAAGTGGGCTAAGACTGCACTATTTACGCATTTGGTTTCCCCTTTACTCAACCATACAGGTACATGTTCACGTGCGCGCATGGATAAAGCCCTCTGAGTACGGCCAATGTAACTAGCTCCACATGAGCAGTTGAATTCATAGATTCACATTGATGAGGCCATCTTTGATAAGTTATCCTTTACTCGTTGTGTGAGTACTGGTTTAGTTGAGAAGTTGAGTACCAGTTTAACTGCAGGAAATGTTCTCTCTACTGCTCTGTTAAGTCGACATTTTAGAATGTCAGCTGCAATTTCCCCTTTGTAACTTAACTTAAGATACAAAGATTTCTTATCTACGGTATCTATCATCACTCTATCTCTAGGTACTGACATATACCTTTTTAGGAAATCCTCTGGATATCCATTTTCTGCCAGTGTAAGTTTCAGTTTACACATTTCTTCCTTAATGCATTCCTCTGAACATATGCGTTTTATTCCATAGCTTAACTAACACTTAACTAAGTTTCGTTTGTATTGAATCTGTGTGAAACAACTGTTAGAAAGGGGTTACGTAATAGTAACACTACTACCATGGTAACAACTTTGTTGATTTTCTATGACTTAATTTTGTTTGTTTGCTTCTCTCGCTAATTGCTCTTATGTAATTTCGTATACTCTACTTTGTTTCTATGTGCATCCTAAGTACAACCCAATAGTCAAACTATTCATACTATTACGCAACTCCTTTTTAACATCTGTTTGTTACAACTCATCACCCTTGTTACTAACTTAGTTTCATCAACACCCAATTTTCTTGACCGTTTCGTATTAGGTAACTCCACCCAAAACTTACTAATTCTTACCCCTCCTCCCCTTTAGTTAAAATAACCATAAGCGATTATATTTTTGTTTGACAAACTTAATGTACACATACATACATACAAAATAACTTATATATTTTTTCGATTGTACAGCTAAGAAAATGAATTCGTCGAGAAGAGACTCTTCATTGAACTACGTGTTTTGTATTCATTAATGCCTGAATGAGGATTATTTATGAATTATTTAAATCTGAAAAAATTTGATCATTTGTTACCTGACCTAATGACTGAAGGATGAAATATTCTTCAGGAAATATGAATACACTAAACTTTTATTTCTCAAATAATTGTAATTCCATATTAGATAATTTTATTTTAATAGCACACAGTGATTCAGTACTTACAATTATCATCTCAGTTGATATGATTATGAGTGGCAATAATTTATGCTTGAAACGTAATCCACTTGTTAATACTGAATCATCACTGTGTGATATTTAAAATAGACTTATCTAATATGGAATTACATTCTACAACACTGGCCATGTTTTACACTTACATCAATTAATTGTAGCTTTAACATTTCCTAGTAATTCCTGCCTTTTGTTGAGGATTTCATCAATGACAAAGTCTTTGTATCAGTCCATTCTTAGTAAATCACTGAATTGAAACGTATTCGAAAGTAAATCATGAGCTCAAAAGAAGCTAGAAACAGCGTTCAAATAATCAACTGTACAGTCAGTATATACCTTAACTAAATTATCTGAAAATAGATGATGAGAACATCTGGGATTACTGTAGGTGGACAGATTATCATTGATATCATAGAGGATGACTGGGAATGAAATGAAAATCCGGGTTGAGATAGAACTCCAACCACTCCACTGTTAAACAAGTGATTACATCATATGCAAGAAAAATATGTAAACGTGTGAGGACACATATTCTGATATCAAATATATATTTGGTGTGAACATTCATCTAAAATGAAAATTAACACCAAAAAGATAAAGCTTCTTAGTCATTCTTTCTAATTATGGTAATCATAAAATAAACATAGAAATAGCTACAAGATAGATTAGATATTATTCATGTTTTTCTGAAACTTTATTATTATTTAACACGTATATTTAATAGACTGACTTCAAACTATATTCTTCAACATTTCAACTGACATAACGTGACAGAAAGACTGAGTTTTCGGTGGATTTTATCAGTTATAAGTTATCGTAATTTATCTTTCATAACTTACTGTCGAGTGATTTTGTTGATCTGTTAAAACAAATGTCTGGATTACTACAATAAAAAGATTGTATCTTGTAGATGTTAACAACGCTGTAGACTAGCTTAATCAACAGAACCTAAATAAAAGCAAAGTTTTAACAACAGCTGTAAATAATCGCTTTATTCTGAACTGTATTTATACCATGTATAGAATTTTCAGCGGAGATGATTGCGTAATAGTTTTCTCTTTGGCCAGGGTCTTCAAGTAGAAACTTTCGAATCATTTTAAATACTGACAAGATTAGAAAACACCATTAGTGGTCATATTTTGATAGATTAAGACAAACTGATCAAGATAAATCATATACAATATAATGACGGAGTATTTTTTGTAGCTCAGGTTTCAAACAGGCCGCCGATATTCTTATTTATAGCATATATTCTTTAGCTAAATTCAGTATTTCAAAGATTTATATATATATATTCGATTAAATTACACTATATCAAAGGGGCGGGGGGTTGAGGTTAAAGCCAAGGATTAAGTAATCAAATGAAAGAGAGAGTAAAGGCATCCAATTATTCGAGCACTGTTCACTAAGCCCAGAACCTCCTGTCAACTGACATCATGTGAAATTTGCAAGCTGTAAGCAGCTGATGAGAAACCAACGAAATAAATGATAGTACCATAGTATTCTGCAAAAACTGTTGTCCTTGCTTTATTGAAATTCATAAAGGGGAATGAGTGTATGAAATAACTGAGAGATGTAGTCTTTCCGAAACATCTTGATTCATTCATCAATAGACATTAAAAGTAAGACTGATAAACCACGAAAGACAAAAATATCCAAGAATAACTCAGTTTTAAAGGTGAAATTCGTTTCAGTAGATTGTCGATAGGAGTTTGGAAGACACTATTCTCTGTATTTCACCTTCTGCATGCAACCTCCCATCCATCAAAATATCAAAGGTATTTTCCCATTGTCAGGAACAATAATGTGAGTGTATCAGTTCACTTGTTCTTGTAGAGTTAAGACATAGGCTGTATCAGAACGACCTTGTCTATTCATGCACATAAACATCTCCCAATATGATTGTCAAAAAGAGAAATGAAACTAACCATCAGTTCACTTCTTGAGCACATTGTTCTTACACATCATTCTGCATCAATACATAAATCTTTCAAAGAGACACTACGCCAGGTAAGACCAAGTTATTCGAAAGGTTTCCAGCTATGCTTTCTATCCACAACGAAAGATCTTGTTATACACAAGGAAAACCCTGAACAGCAACGGTCTGCCAATCCCTTTTACTACTGTGGCCGTTGAATGTTTTTTGACTAGTAAAATAATTCGCTGTGCAATTCATCTTCACCCGGTTTTTTTGTTCTTTTTTCTTCTCAAGCTCCTAACTTTTAAATATACTTTATACATATTCTGAATATCTCACTCTTATGAACAATATACCTGTTTCAAGGCACCTACAGTTTTAATGATTATCATATTTGAGCGATATTCACTACTTAGTGTTTTCAGATTATGTAACATCACTTGACAGATTCTCGCAGTTTATCTACCTTTTTCTTCCTGATATGTAATTTCATATCTCTTGTTACCAAGTGATATAGTTGGTTGACCTTCATAGGCTTTTTCATGACCTTTCGTAACACTGTATAGCTTTGAAGTGAAGTTTCGAAAAGAATATTCGTTTCTGACCTATGCTTTTTTGATTGATATTCAAATACAACTAGATGAACAGATCCACTGAATCTGACAAGCACTCTTATTTGGTTTATTAGTTCAAGTGTTTATTCGATGCAATAGCATTAATTAAGCATAATAAAAACAAAAACGACAATCCAATTTGTAATCAATAAGAAACTAACAGAAAAAGTGCTTATATGGAATAAAAATTATTATTATTATTACTGAGTAAATAATCAATTGTTTAAACTACGTATAGCAAATATTGATTTAAATGACAATATTATACAGTTATATATTTAACCTAGTATAGATTTAACAAGTCAATTGTTGAAATTCAACTAGAACAAAGTCATTCCAGTATTTATTTCATGAAGATGTTTGCAAAAATTGTTTTAATCTTAGGCAAAATAACCAACTTATGGATATTAAGAAAGTTGATTTCATTTCGAACCACCTAAATGAAATCCATTTTACTTTGATTGGTCACTAGATAATTAATCAATATCATACACTTAGTCTTTGGTGTTGGTGCAGACTGAATTCTATTACAGTCCAGTCTGCAAAGTGGTCATCAAGCTAAATGACTCACAATCACAATTCACTCTGAATTGATATGAGATGGTTGTAGGTAATCGATAGGAGGTCGTAGATCTAGAGGACATGAGTTCCTTCAAGAATTTGCCTTGCTGCAGAGAGTGTCAACAAATACCAAACCTTGGTCTACGGCTGCCTGCCAATTATCTCCGACTACCTCATAAAAGTCATTTTAATTTTAGATAATTATATGGTTAGATGAATTCGCTTAATAATTCATTCAAATGTGCTTTATCCATTGATGAAATTATTTTAGGAATTCAGTTGTGCCTCACATCTACTATCTTTAAATTCCAGTGCAAAATATATAGACAAACTGAAGGTGTAGCAATGGGATCACCAATATCCCCTATCGTAGCACATATATTTATGGATAGCTGGGAAAATATGGCTCTTAATACGTTTAATACTACTCCAAAAATATGGTGGAGATATGTGGATGACACTTTCACAGTGTTAAAAACAGAACATATCTCTAGCTTCTTGACACACATAAACTCACTAGTGGAGGGAATACAATTCACATTTGAATCGGAAAATGAACAAGGAGAATTGGCTATGTTAGATTGTAAAATAAAACGAATAGAAGAAGGTAAACTGCACACTAGCGTTTATAGAAAACCAACGCATTCTGATAGATATTTAGACTTTAATTCATCTCATCCTTTAACTGTTAAGGCAGGCTTAGTTAAGTGCTTAACAAACCGAGCAATGGCACTAAGTAGCACAAAGAAAGACCTAAATGATGAAATAAAACAGATAGAAGAGGCGTTGGTTCTAAATAACTATCCTCTAAAATTCATTAGGAAGATTGGAAAACGCCAAAATAAAAATAAAAATAATTGTGAAACTAGTAATAAGAACATAAATAAGAGAGAATATAAGTCATCTACAGTTATACCATATGAAGAGGGGACATCTGAGACCCTACGTAGGATTCTAAATAAAGCAGGAATTAGGGTGGCATTTAAACCTACAAACTCACTCAGGGATAAACTCTGTAGGTTAAAGAACCCAGTTGACCCAATTAGACAAAATAATATAATTTACAAAATACCCTGCAATGACTGTGAGTGAGGTCAACTACATAGGTCAAACTAGTAGGTCAGGGGTAGTCAGATTGTCAGAACATAATAATTTAGCTAAGGTAAGAATGGTTGACCCCGGGAAGATAAGTAATTTAGAAAAAAGCTCGGCAATTGCAATGCATGCATTAACACACAACCACAAAATAGGGTAAGTGGGAAAGAGTCAAAATTCTAAAAAGTAATCTATGTAGGTGGATAGAGAGGTTGATTACTGAATCCTTGTTCATCGAATCTACACCCAACACATGCAAAAGGAATGATTCATCACTTATACCCGAAATATGGAAAATATTACTACCAATCAAATCAAGTGAAAAACAATGGAACTATATAAATGAATTTAGGAAGTCGTGTGATTACCTTGATATGATTATGAGCAATAAATAGTGCTCGAAACGTCATCAGCAAACATTACTGTATAACACTGTGAGACTTTATCAAAACAAAATTTACCCATAATGGAACTGCACTCTACCACAGTGCACAAGTTTTATTCTTATATCAGTAATACAAAGTAAGTGTTAAGAAGATTTATTTCTTTAAAATTTATAATTGCTACGATAAATAATATGATTGTCTTATAAAATTGTCTCTCCATTTTGAATATCACTAGAGAAGTTTTCTATGAACTTCGGTCACCAACTGCATTATAAAAATATGTAAAAGAAAAAAAAGTCCAGTAAAGAGTTACTCTTTTCAGCGATATCATTCTCAAGCTGTACAATCTCATGTATGCAGTAAATTATCTTGATCTATTTTCTGTGCGTTGAAGTTTCTCTAGCGGTGTGATAGTTTTAGTGGTGTGGGGTTGCTAGCCCCACGCCCAACCCTCCCTATTTACCCGGGCTTGGTACCGGCTATGGAACTACTAAGCTAGTTAACTAGGCTACAATATTGCTACAAATTGGATTGGCCATACTCTGAGGAAACCATCAAGTGATATCACTAGACAAGCCATTGCTCGAGTGGAACCCGAATGGGAAGCGGCGAGTTGGTCGTCCAAGCGTGACTTGAAGGAGGTCGTGTGAAGAGTAGATAAAAGCATGTGGTCAGACGTGGAGCCAGGTGAAAACTTTAGCAGAGAACCGAACGCAATGGAGACGCACGGTTGAAGCCCTATGTTCCTCTAGGAATTAATGGAAATAATAATAATAATAACAATAATAATAATAATAATAGTTAACTAGGCGAGGTTAATTATCTTGATAGCAAAAAGAATATTTCCAAAGATGTGTCATTAGAATTACAAATTTTACAAGTTATTTTGTAAAGATTTGGTTTGTTTCAAGTTTGCCCATGGATTGATATCAGTTAGAGAACCATTGAAAACCGGGGAGTACTGGACCGATGACGAGTTATATAATATAAAAAGCACTAATCGGGTAGAAAAGAAAGTAATTAAATTGAGTGACGTAATGTAATTGACGGGATAGAGTAGAATTCAAATAAAATTGAACGAGAGTCTAGTTAACAAAGTGGTCATCAGAGGTAGAAACTGAATAGGGGGTGAGACAAGAAAATAATGCAATTAAAAAACAAAAAACAAAAATTGCGTTTCCGGTGTTAAGACAATTCAGGTCCATTGTAGCTTTGGTGACTGAATAAACTACTTTTGTATGCAGAGTTCACGATCCGACAAATGAATCGCCATTGCTTCTGTGGTTTGAAGAAGCTTGATTCATACTCTTTTAGAAAGATTCTGGCGTATTCTATAGATGCTTTTGAAGTTGGTTTTTGGTTTAGCTTGGTGTCCGGATTCGATCGGGTGATCCAGAATACAGTTTCAGGTGGCGGGGTCTTTTTCCTCCTTTGTAAAACCATGAGGGTAAGTGTTCAATGAAATGTTTAGACAGAAAATGCCGTGTAAGGCCGACACAGCTAGCTCCACACGAGCAAGTGAGTTGGTGTGTAATCTTCCAGTTGAGTTTTTTCCCAAGTTAATCACAAAGCGGAAAGTTAAAAGTGCAATACAGTGGTGTAGTAACTCTACTTGTAATTAGTTTCATTTTGTTTTATCTGCTTTCCTTTTACATTACTTAATTAGTCGTTTTCAGTGTTAATAATTACCATGAATTTAATTTATAGCATAAATCCTGATATAAACAAACACTTGATTGGTGACAAAGTAGATTTCTTCACGAACCCACAATCTTTAGAGAAGCATTGAAAACAAGCGGGTGCTGGGCATTTGTATCGTCTCAGTGTGTGTATGTGTGTGTGTAACTCTTAGGTAGTATACGATCCCACAAGGGATCAAACCGTAATCAGTCAAATTCCTGCTCACTAAGGAAAAACACAGTTGTTTTTTGTTCAGCGAAGAAATATTTCTCTTCAACGACTTCAATTTCAAGCTGTACAGTCGTACTTATATTGTAACAACAGAAGACAAGGGCCAGGCAACAGATCGTTTTATTCAAGAAATCAAAGCATATTTATATATTTTCATGTACATCATTATAGTTTAGTTAAGCAAACAAACACAGTCTTCTGATTGGTTGTTTCTCACTTAAAGTTAATCTTTCATCTCTTTGTGACTGTTTCTTGAATGTCAGATCATCTATATGTTAACTGTATCCGCCTACGCAAAGTCTACTGTGGTCGGTTTTGAATCGGTCTTTGTTCACATTTTCTCACGACAAATCTTGGGAACGTAAATATTGACGTAAATTACTGTCTACCAATTTGGCTAGTAGACAGCTCTCACCACAATATTACGGAAAACGGTATTAAGTGACTCTAGAAATTACTCAGTAGTCAATATTGCACATATGATAAGAATAAAGATAATTATAAAATGATGTACTAAGGGGGTAGAGTTGAAGTGGATGAATTACAGAACATTTTAAAGACTATTAAATAAGTGAAACGGTATAAAGACTTTACAATTGTATGTCAAGTGTTGTCTGAAAAATTAAGAGCACGATGATGATAACAATAAAGAAGGCGAAGGTGAAGTGAAGTGGAATGAATTCAAGTGGTAAAATAGAATAAAATAATAGAACATTACTATGACCAAGATAAAGAAAGGGGTTTGACAAAACGTTTTTGAATACATAATTTAGGCTTTTATCCATGTATAGTTAGAGCTTCGGCTATGCATAAGTGGAGAAAACGTAAGCTTTTGGAGTGATTGGATTTGGTCCTGTAGATAACTCGACTTCAGAAGGTGTTCACAGACTGAAAACTTTTTCGTCCTTGCTCACCTTTCATTAACCAAACCCAGTAGTGTTCAGCTACGCGTTTATGGAGATTACACTTACAACGTCCAATGTAATTCGCTCCACACGAGCATGTGAATAAGTATATGAAAATGGAGGTAGATGTAAGCGGTAGTTTATCCTTGATGCATTGTCGAATCATAGTTCGGCTGCTAAATACTAAATGTAAGTCAGCTGCATAAAAAGAGAGTTTAATTCAATTGAATAAACTGCTTTTAATTACTTCAGAAATACTGTCACCTTTGAAAGCCAAACAGTGTCTTCTTTGGTACTGTGATTTGTGTGGGAATGGTTTCTTTCTTAATGTTTCTTTCGATAAACCTTCTAGGATATCCATTATTTAAGAGAGTTGTGGGAAGGATTTCTAATTCTAAGTCGACCGTATCAACAGAGCAAATTTTTCGAATTCTGGAGCATAGAGAACGAATAAGATTCCCCTTCCTGCTTACAGCTACCCAACTGTTGAAGTTAGTATACTGACCTGATTTGTCCTCTAAAGTTATCTACAGGACCAAATCCAATCACTCCAAAAGCTTACGTTTTCTCCACTTATGCATAGCCGAAGCTCTAACTATACATGGATAAAAACCTAAATTATGTATTCAAAAACGTTTTGTCAAACCCCTTTCTTTATCTTGGTCATAGTAATGTTCTATTATTTTATTCTATTTTACCACTTGAATTCATTCCACTTCACTTCACCTTCGCCTTCTTTATTGTTATCATCATCGTGCTCTTAATTTTTCAGACAACACTTGACATACAATTGTAAAGTCTTTATACCGGTTCACTTATTTAATAGTCTTTAAAATGTTCTGTAATTCATCCACTTCAACTCTACCCCCTTAGTACATCATTTTATAATTATCTTTATTCTTATCATATGTGCAATATTGACTACTGAGCAATTTCTAGAGCCACTTAATACCGTTTTCCGTAATATAAATACGACTGTACAGCTTGAAATTGAAGTCGTTGAAGAGAAATATTTCTTCGCTGAACAAAAAACAACTGTGTTTTTCCTTGTGAATTAATGGGTATATTTCACGATTTGAAATTCCTACAACACAACACTTAAAATTCTTTCTAGTGAGTTTTTTAGTGCATTGATCTATTCAATTCTTGGTTAATTTTCTCTTCTAGGTGAGACCTGAAATTATAAGAAACAAACAACCAGACAAATGATTATCATAATAAAGTTTACAAACCGTCTGCTTTGAATGTCCATAATCTAGTTTCTATTTCATTCTCAGTCATTCTTAGTTTGTATAATTCAAGGGTAGTTACTGAAATTTCTTTACCATTGTTTTAAAAACAAGTCATATGTAGTTAGCGTGAAGAGTGGATCAATAGTAATGTGTGTATATACATATCAATAATGCATAGGTACAAAGTAACATAAGAGAAATATCATATGATAAACTATGCATAGACTATTTGAAGCATTGAAAGTAGCAGGGTACACAGTACACAGAACTACATGATTTCTGTGTTTCTGAATGAGTTTATTGTTTAAAGTACTCTAACTGCACAGAGATTTAAAACAAGTTTAACGATCATGCAGGTGGTACAGTAGTCATCAAAGTTTAGCTTCCATTGACATGTCAGTAGAGCGATATGAGGGCTATATAACCTCAGTTTTACACTAAAAATTATTTTGTATCTTTGTATTTACATTCACCTTATAACTTCGTATTAATTATAACCTGAAGTTCACTGAACCTTTATTCTAAATTTATCCCTGACCTTGTTTGACCTTAGGACACCTGATAAACTGTGACCTTACCACAAAAACACTGGCTGACATTTGTCATTATTATTTTTTTCTGAATACTAACGTTACGCTACAGACTAGTTGTAGAATCACTATTATTTTTTTAATCAAGAAATTATACAGGTGTTTTCATGCCGACTATGGCTACAATACGTAAAAGCCCGCAGAATACAAAAAACTGGAAAATTTATCTATAAGTAGATATAGAATATCTAACTTTATATCCAAGCGAAGCTTTCTGATATTGGATGGACATTTTCCTAATTTTGAAATGTTCAACCTACATTTTTCATCAGCATTCATTTGTGTCAATGGCTATCAAAAGAAGAGATGTAAAAGAGATCACCTCCTTAACTTATCCAGGCAGGCAGCATCGTCTCAACTACAGGCGGACAACAGGAATGATGATGATGTTAAAACCAGAATCGGAAAGGCAAGACAGACTTTCATCACTCTGAAATCAGTTTGGAAATCTGCTACACTCAGTATAAAATACAAAAATAGATTTTTTAATACCGATGTTAAGTCAGTTCTTTCATATGGGTCAGAAACTTGATACGTCACGAAAAACATTTCCAGTAGGTTGTAGATTTTCATCAATAGCTGTCTTCGATCCATATTGAAGATTAGATGGCTAGAAAGAATTATCAGTAAGAAACTCTAGGAACAAAGTACTCAAGAACCTACTGCTCAACAAATATGCAGGAGAAAATAGGGGTGGATTGGTTACACACTAGGGAGACCGTCGATTGATATAGCATGCCAGGCGATTGCTCGAGTGAAACCCGGATGGGGAACGACGAGTGGGGCGTGGGTACGAGGATGACATGGACGAGATCACAGACCTCGAGCAATCGTGAGGTTACCTTGTAACAACAGAAGGCAAGGGTCAGGCAACAGAGAGTTTATTAAGGAAATCAAAGCATATTTATATATTTTCATGTACATTATTATAGTTTAGTTAAGCAAACAAACACAGTCTTCTGATTGATTGTTTCTCACTTAAAGTTTATCTTTCATCTCTTTGTGACTGTATCTTGAATGTCAGATCATCTATATGTTAACTGTATCCGCCTACGCAAAGTCTGCTGTGGTCGGTTTTGAATCAGTCTTGTTCATATTTTCTCACGACAAATCTTGAGAACGTAAACATTGACGTAAATTGCTGTCTACCAATTTGGTTAGTAGACAGCTCTCACCACAAGCTGAAGAAGATTGCAGAGGGCAGGATAAAGTGGAGATGTGCTGTTGAAGCCCTATATTTCACTAGGAACCCATGGGAATAATAATAACATATTTGAATCAGCATCCAGATGACCTTCATTGTGTCAACGTAAATATAAGTGTATTTAAATCATTCACACATGTTGTTTGCTCGCATTAAACATATAATCCTCTAATAAATACGACTACAAATAAACTAGAATTCAGAAACAATAATCAAATACATTAAAATAAATATGTCCAAATTCTGGTCCATTAGCAATAAACATGTTTTCAAATGGCTTAGTAACGTGTCTCATAACATCGACCAATAAATTCTAGTGTATCTAAATAGTTTAGCTATATGTTGGATATCAGTAGATCAACAATGTGAGGTACTATCGAGTGAACGTAAACGACATGTTGCTAGGCTATTCCAGTGCATTAGAAAATAAATGCATGCAGATACTGGCTCACTCATAATTCTATGTCTTTTGAATGATTTGGCAACATGACGGTTACTTTCACTCGGTACTACCTAATTTATCGCTTATACCTTACGTATATTTTTTTTTATTCCTTTACGTTCCCAGTGGAACATATGACTTCAAGCTAGAGGCTTGACGTTTCTGTAGCAGTGGCGTTTATTTTTACGGGATGGGGTGACTAGCCTCATGCCCAACCTTTCCTCTTTACCAGCCTTATTACTGGCTTAGCGAGGTAAAGGAGTGCGTCTGTGGCTGGGGATCGAATCCCTGACCACATGTGTGGTTAGCGAGCATTCTAACATTGTGCCACCGACGCACCTTCGCACAGTTGCGAAGTCTATATTCATTTCTCCATATCAAAAGCTTGTCATGCGTTGAGATTTCGAGTCTAACAATATAAAACATATTGCTAAACTTTTTAAACTTAAAGGGGTATTAGTGCACTGAAATTCGGACATATTGATTTCATTACATTCATATTAGAGTAGCTGAATGATCCAACGATATAAGATATGCTGCTGGGTCATTGAAAAAGGGTATAGGATCATGAGTGAACTAATATTTGGACACATTGGCTGTAGTGTACTTATATAGACTAGTGACATGCCGTTAACCGTCAGTCAGTTGAATGCACTGTATAACAACTTTTCTTGAATCATAGTGTAAATGCTTTCAAATACTTTAGTATTAAGTATATTATCTACCAAAAATAGATGCTGTTTATTTAGAGGGAAAAGAACAAGAAGTTCAAAGATATCTTTTCGGCGATTTCATTCTCAAAAGCTGTACAATCGCATTTACATACATAAGTTTACATGGACACATTTATTATATATTTAGTTCCACATTGTAACGAAGGTGATAATAATTTTTAGCTTTATGTGAAAGTTTAAAGGTACAAATATAGATTACAAGGGCCTTAGAGACAAGATTACACAGGATTAGAAAACAGTTACAACGTATGCATAATTAATATTTGATAACTGGAAAAATAATTTTAAAGGTGAATAAAAGGTGACAATTATATTAAACTTGATATGAATTACAAGAGGCTTGGAGACAAAAATTACACAGGGATAGAATGGATTACAGGTGTGAACAAAATGAGCATGGAAACAAATTGAAATTATAATTTTCAACTTGGAATGTAAGCTAGGAGGTGTGAATATAGATTACAAGAGGCATAGAAACAAAAAACTGCACAGGATTAGAATATAATTTAGCCTATTTAGTCTATTTATGTTTGTAGGCCATTTGGTGGTGTTATTCAACGTGGAGATTTAGAAACAGTTACATCATAATTAGCAAGTAAATGGAGCAACGGATAAAATTTTCAAATTAATGCCATGGTAATAAAAGAAAAAGATATGAATGAGATATCTTTCTGTGCAAACATAAAACTTTTGTTTATGAGAATATTTATTTATTTTATCTGTTTACTTCCAATTCCAGAATAATTAAACTTTCAAATAATTCATTCGTTTGGTTTTTGATTACACATTAAATTATCACATCATATTACAGATATATATGATGACAAATAACAAAAAGAATTAATCAATATAGAAAGAAAGACCAGATTTGCAGTATAAAATGATATCATTCCATTTCACAGGTTCTCATCAGCTGCAAACTACCTGAAATTACAATGGTTATAATTAATAAAATTTCATACTTCATTGTTTGAAAGGTAATACAGAAAGCATTATAAGATAAACGCATCCGGAATATAAGGATTGAAATTTTGTAGTTTAAGCTACCATCAATTTATATACTATCAAACTATGAAAAAAGAAAGAAAAAGGGGGGGGGGTGAGAGAAGACAGAAAACAGAAAAATCTAATAAACAGTGTCAACATGGTAACTCAACAAGGTCAAAGTTCATCAATTTGAAAACTTGCTTAGTGAGTTGAACTCACTAGTGTCTATGAGTAATCACTGTAATGAAAGTGGTTACCAAGGGAGTGAGAGATTGACTATACTCTCTTTCTGTGTGCATAAGTTTGGTCTGAGACGTTTGATTGCAATTGCTTCAGCAAATCTTAGTAGATTCGCTGTCGAAAAACAAAATATGCTTACTGAGGAGCATAGAGCGGCACTAAGGATCTTTATGGTAACTTAAACTACAAAGATTCTAATCCTTATATTCCGGATGCGTTTATCTTATAATGCCTTCTGTATTACCTTTCAAACAATGAAGTATGAAATTTTATTAATTATAACCATTGTAATTTCAGGTAGTTTGCAGCTGATGAGAACCTGTGAAATAGAATGATATCATTTTATACTGCAAATCTGGTCTTTCTTTCCCTATCGAAGTTTATCAAGGGAACCAAATGTATGAAATTAATCAATAATTTAAAAAAATTCAACTTGCAAATAATACTTGAAGTCAACTGGTGGATGGTGACTGGCAGTTGAATCCATGCAAATGAGCATTTTGTCCAGTTCGGGACTCGTCAGCTAGTGGATGTAGCTGCATTCCCCAGTGAGTCAGTGATGGTGTTCCCACAGAGGCTCAAACGCTAATGCGTTATCCACTAGACCATTTGGGCCAATCAGCCGACGGGAAAAATCTAAAATTGAATTAAAAAATACAAATAGTACTGTTCTTTGTTTCCTTGTTATTTTTTTTTGACATGATCAAATTTTATGATTAGTTCCCATCTAAGAATTAATGAAAAAAACAAAACAAGTTGTTCAACAAAGAGGTTCTTTTCGGTGTACAGCTGCATCTATATACACTTCTTTCACAAAAAAGGATAGCAACAAAAGGGATGAATTGTCATAATCATAGTTGATAACATCAATTAATACATAAGGGAAGCTGAGTAAAGTTGGTTGAGTTGCGTAACCCGGTAAATAATTCATTAATTGAGATGTAATCAGAATGCACACAGAAAGCGAAGAATGAGTCATTATTCAATAGCTCTAAGGAATAGAAGAGTTAGAAAAAAGAAACCAAAAGCAAACTGGTTGAAAAGAAAGGAGTCATTACCATGATAGTAGAAGTAGTTAAAGAATTTTATTTAGTATACAGAAGTCCGGTTTCAATGTTCGGATGTCTACAGCTTCAGTAATGGGAAGAAGGTGAAAGCGTATTGTCTTTTGCAGGTTGCTTTTCTCACTTTGTAGATCACTTTAAGGGAGGAATTTGTTGAGGCTGAAACACTAGGATGCTCAATTATTGCACTCCTTATGGAGCTGTTGCTAATACCGAAGACAGCCTCTTCACTGAACTTATATTTTTAAATTTTTCTTCATCGAAATTGTCCTTTGAAAATTACGCAGTTCGAGGTATAAATTCATCACGGTTTCCTTTGAAAATCCAAAATATTCAAATCACAATAAATGATCTAAGTGATACTATAAACAGTAATCAAGAAAGCGAGTATGGTGGCTTTAAAGGGTATCCTAGTAACTAAACTTCTCACAACTATTAGATATCCCATTGATGTTAACATTCTTTTTCATAAAAAATGGATGTTCTTTTATACACTGAATATAAAACAAGTGCCAGAATTATGACTACATGCCTTCTATTCTAGTTGCACGTGGTTCACGTAGTTATTAGAATGGCTTTTATAATCGTCGGAACAGAAATGACTAAAGTGTACTTCAAAAGGATATGCTGTCGACCATGATCAATCTGCATAACTATTAATAATGATTGCATAACATTAGGGTGTTATAATTCAATGGGATATAGTCGACTTATTCTAGGGGTAATAACAAAGTACTATAATATTTAATTGGTGGATGGTGACTAGCAGTGGAATCCAGGATGCGCATTTCGTCCTATTTGGGACTCGTCATCTGGATGTACCTGCATTTCTCAGTGAGTGATGATGTTCCCATCCAGATGACGACTCCCAATAGGACGAAATGCGCATCCTGGATTCCACTGCTAGTCAACATCCACCAATTATTAAATGCCTAGACATCGTCGAAGCATCTGCTCAAGAAGCCGACTTGTCAACCTGAGACCGAGCACTTCGGTTCAATCAATCGACGGGAAAATCTAAAATTCAATTAAAGTACTATAATGTTATATTAGTGACTTCTTAAAAACTATAATTCAAATAACCAGTAGTGATGGTGTACAATGCTGAACACTAATTTAATACTATTCAGTTTATCCCAAAAAAGGTCCTCATAGATCGTATAGACGACTAACGTTCTCACTGTAGCAACTCAGTAGTTTAGTGAACAATAATTCGGATTTTGAAAAGATGACTGCTTAAATCAAAAAACAAAGATACTCAGTACATATTAAGAGTATTGTTCTTGGAGTTGAACAGTGATATTTTGGAAACATTGTACATAACTTTAACTTTTTTAAAACAATTCATGGTAAAATATACATAACTTTGGAGGACAATCTAAAATACAGTGTACTGCTTTTCACTTCGTCTTCCTACTGGTCCATACTGTCTATTTGCTTCAGTACTAACCGTGTTGTATCCTTTGGATTTTGCAGGAACCTCTCATCCTCATCCGAAGACTATTCTACAACTGGTGCACAGCTTCTACTAGTGGACACGACTCCAGCAGTGAACACTCCTGTGGATTATATTCATAATTTATAGCAGTGGACTTTAAGTGTATCACCAAGTAACCATTAATTTAGATAACTCGGTAACTGTATTTTTTATAATATACTGTTACAATTGTTGGTATTAGATGGTTGGAGGCAATCGACAGGAAGCCTTAGACCTAGGTTTCTTGCTAGTTAGCACTCACCAGTCAACAAGACGTATCTGCAACCTTGAAGAACTCATTTTCCTTCTGATATTCGAACCCACGTCACCCAGTGAGTACTGCAGTCGTAGACGTTACCACTGAGCTATTTGGGCTCGCGATTGATGTCCTGTAGGACTGTATTGGATATTTTTGATTGGACACTAGTCAGTAACTAGTGTAGTGTCTCTAGTCCTATCTTCGGTGCAGACTGATGATGATGAGTGCCAACTAGCACGAAACCTGGATCCAAGGCTTCCTGCCGATTGCCTCCAACCATCTAATACCAACAATTCACAGTGCACCGTTATGGCGAGCCACCTAGCATGGTGGCCACATTGCAAGCTTGACTGATAGAATTCAGTCTGCACCGAAGATAGGACTTGACACATTACACTAGTTACTGACTAGTGTCCAATCAAAAATACTGTTACAATATTATTTCATAAACGTGGATTTTTATTCCGATATTTTGTATCGTTACCGAGCTCACTATTAAGTCCCCTACACCTTTAAGAAATATCAGAAAGGGATGTTTAGTTTAGCTATTTTAGGTGTTTCGAGGCAGCCTGTAAGAAGTTTTCGGCCTAAATATCGTGCCTACTGGCAGTCATTAGCGAGATGTACCTACAACGTCGAAGGAACTGATGTTGACTCGGAGATCCAAACCCAAGTCAACCAGTGGTGCAATCAGAGACGCTAAGCCTGAGACATTTGGGCTATGTTTATTAATCTAAGAAGATAATAGTTTTGTTTTAGGGACAAATCAAATTATAGTCTGTTTAAGGAAAACTATGTGTAGAAAATTAGGATTACTAATCATACTGTAAAAGGAAGTGAAACAATGGAACTTTCAGTAGAATTCAATTTACAAGAATAGACTTCCTTTACAAGATATTATCTACATAATTCATGTTATGCTTTAGAAGTGAACGCCATTCAAAGTATTCAATGTAGTGAATAAAAACTAATTTACCAAAATGCTCAGGTAAATAATCTAAATATCTAAATTAGGTTTACTTTTTGTCCATTCAACAGTTTTAAGCTTTGGTTACAGGATTTCATCATGAGCTGACATTAGTTAGAGAACCATTGGAAAACCTGGGAGTACTGGACAGTTGTTTCGTCCTAGTTTGGGCTCTTCATCAGTACGCACCCACACCACAGGGTTCAAACCCAGGACCTTCTGGTTACAAGGCGAGCTCGTATACCATTAAGCCACTGGATCCCGATCCAATGGCCCATGAATTCTAACTTCTGCCAATTCACGACATAGCGCGACCCCTAGTCAATGTCTTCGGCGAGTATTTGTCCTCATACCCGACCTGCTGCACCCTACTGGCCACGACTTCCCACTGGAACCCCAATGGTTCTCTAACCAATGTCAGCTCATGATGAAATCCTGTAACCAATCAACCAAATCCCTACAAGCCAATACTTGAATAGTTTTAAGCTTTGTTCTCTAAGCTTTGATTTATGATTATTTTCTTCAAGTATTGGTTTGTACATATTTGATTGATTGGTTACAGGATTTCACCAGTTAGCTTTAAAATCGACTTCTTGTTGCAAAATCAGGTAATTTATGCAGATATTCAAGTTTAGATTTGTCGATAAATGGAAGAGAGACATTCACGTAACTTACATGTTAGTTGGTACTCACAGGTTATTAAGACTTTCTAATGAATAATGCATAACCACATGGTTCTGTGAAATTCAGCACATAATTAGTTAATTATTCTTTAATACTACTAGACACAAGATAACACCATACACTTAAACGCATTTCTTTTGTTAAATTTTTAATGTACAAGGAAAGGGATGGAGATTATGGAACGCTTGAATAAAGTTTAACAAATCAAATGTTGTAGCCGATTGGGAAAAGCAGCGAATTTCGAAACATGATAACAAAAGACTGTTGCAACCTTTCACAGTAGATGCTACCTATAAAGCAACAGAACTGCATCATTTTGTACTGTGTAGGTTATAAAGTTTCAAGATCAAAGCCAACACTACCTGTAAGACAGATAGCATCAACTGACCAAAAAGGACGTCGCCTTTGTTTATGTATTCATGAACATAAACTAGCAGTCAGTAGATTTGAAATACATTATTCATCTATGTAAATTCACGTAGACACCTACGGAAATAAATTCATCCCCGAAAATCCTAAATAGTCACAGTCATAGTCACCAGGATAGATGGATATTTCAATTGTGGAGAATTCCGAAATCTCAATTCACACTAAATTTAGAGATAATGTTGACTAGAACGACAGTGAAAGCTACGCCATTTAACCATTCAGTTTAGACAACACAAAAGTAAATACATGAATAATCCCTATCCAGAAGTTATTATTATTATTGTATCCTTTAATTCCTACAAGAACAGCCACTACTATCTTTCTGTAACTATACGGCATAGTGTTCTTGAAGCCTTTTAGATGGGATACGCATTGTACGACCAATGTACCTGGCACCACAACAACGGGTGGACTGATAGGTGCACATAAAAGTGATCAGGTGCGAGATCTTGCCCTAAAGGCTTCTGCAGATCAATGGACAACTGGAGATCACTACTCTTAGCGTTGCTGCGAAGAATGCTCTTCTCAAAGATGCTGAAATTCTTCTCTTAACAATATCACAGATTAAGTCTTCCTTGAAATCCAGATCCATTTAAAGTTTCTTTTTTTTTTGGAAAAAGTGCACATATCACTTCACCTGTTGTTGTGGTGCCAGGTACATTGGGATTTATTAGTTGCGAAGATTGTTTGAAACGCTAAACTAAATGAACTAATTGAAGGTGAAGTGAAAAAGAACCTAAATGTATTATGTTTCCATAGGAATACATGAGAACACAGCAAAGCTTAGTGGATTGATGTTCTCTTCTGTAATTGAATTAAGAAGTAGTTTCCGCACTAAGTACCTTTTACTTACGATCACGCAAGAACAAGAAGCATTGTAGTAGTTGTTGTTGTTGTTATGTTGTATCATCACAATAATTGAAATTCACATACCCTGTCAAACAGACAGTAATAATAGTGATATTGTAGTATTTTAATATTCGAATTATTGTGTTTGAACCCAAAATGTAATTAGTTTGTATGTTCATCAAGCAAACTCAGACGAATAACATCGTTAAAAAAAGTACAATTGGACAATATCAGAGGAATGAGAACAAGGCGAAGCTCAACAATAGCGTCCCAGGAGTGTGAACGCTCCAATGACCTTGAACGCATGCTAGTCGTTGGTTAACGGCATCTGTCATTATCATAGCCGAAATATCAACGCTATTCATCAACTTAGGAACAAATTTCACCCAGATCACGTTTTTAACTACTGTTTGGACAATGTGTCAATAGCTCGTTAGGGTTGGGATTAGGATCAGGGTTATAATTAGCATTAGGGTTAGAATTAAGGTTAGGGTTAGTGATAGGGTCAGGATTAAGCTTATGGTTACGATTAGGGATAGATTTATAGTTGATATCATTTATTTTAATTTGTTTTATTATCCACGTTTTCCTGGTAAGTAGTCGTCTATCCTCTTGCTGGAAACCATAAAAATTCAACTGAGGGCTTTTTTGGAAGACTGCAAGCAGGATGAGAGAGATAAATGATTCACAAAAACAGTTTATCTGTAGTCATCTTGGTGAATACATGTACAGAAACTAGTCTAACTTAGCAACTGATACTCCTCGTTATAACTAGGACGTATTTTTAAGCCATGTCAGAGAAAGATAACCTGTTTAATGCGTTTTCAAGCATTTTCTTGTCAATATACATCATTTTTTGAGCAAACATTCCTCATTTTTATAATTGGTCAGCTGAAGGTCACTCGTGCGTTCGCACTCCTGGGACGCTATTGTTGAAATTTGCCGAGAACAATCCATAGAATTATAATAAGAAACTGGACTATTACATGCACCTGTACACAAAATTAGAAGCCAAATAAACAAGCCCAAATGACTGTCTGTCTAACAAACACATAAAATTTGTGTATGTATGCATATTTACCATTGAAAGTAAACAGCATGTTGCTAAGTCATTCAAAAGATATAAGATTATGAGTGAACAAACATTTGTATATGTATTTGATGAATAGCTTAGCAACATATCGTTTACTTTCAGTCATACTGATGAATCAGCCCAACTAGTACTATAACTTCTTGCAAAGATTCAATTGAAATTTAGTAGGAAATGTATTAATAATTATTCCACGTAGTCACACAAAATACATAGGCGGAAAAACGTTTTCTTTCAACAAGCTAAAACACTTATTAGTCTATACATTTAACGCCTATCAGTAACACAATGAGAACACCTTTTGCAAGATAAAATAAATTCATTCTACTTTGTCGGCTGCGCACAACATGAATAATAAAATACATAAGTGGTTATTGTGATAGAATTTTCGACACACTTTAAATGAACGGTTAAATCATTTCGGAAGAGTATTCACTGGTATTTTCAACGTATTCTTTTCCACTGACATTGTGCCTGCTTCTTGGAAGGACATTATAACTGTTCATGTGCTTAAATCATCAAGTGGATCAGGTGTTAAGCCTAGACCTGTTGCCTCACCTTTTTTTAAAAAATTATGGAAAAGCTGCTTTTATCTAACCCTGAACCTTCATTGAAGGCTTATAAGCTTAGTAGGTGTACTTTAGATACCACTATCGTCTGATATCATAATATTGTCTCTAGATTAGATAGAGATGCTAAATATGTTCGGTGTGCCTTCCTAGATTACACATCTGCCTTCGACTCTGTACCTAGGCCTCTTTTGTTAAACAAGCTTGCTGAGACTTAAGGACAGTGCTGGACTAATAAGTGGTTGCATTCCTATTTTTCTGATAGGAGGCAGTACACTGCTTATAATGGGAAGTCATCCACTGCTTCACTTACCCTGGCTGGTGTTCCTCAAGGAGCTGTTCTTTCTCCTTTTCTGTTTTCTTTCTTCTTACATGACTTGCCCATTCTGACGAAGCCAGTTTTGTTAAGTATGCCGATGATCTGACTGTTTCTATGTCCGTTATTTCTCAGTCAGACTGTTCAACAAATGAATAACTTTTTGTCAGAAGTTAGTCAGTGGTCCTCGTCGAATGTTCTTAAGCTTAATACCTCCAAATGTCAGGTGGTTAGTTTCACTTTCAGACACAAGTGCGACTTAAAGGAACTGATTAATTCACACGGTCACACTATGATAGATGCCTCCAAAGTTGAAACTAAGTCGAATGTTAAATAAATTGGACGGTGTATTTTCTCTGATCTTTCCTGGTCTTCCCATATATCATGTTAGTTTCCCGAAAGGTACTTCCTTTGATGTTCTACATAAGGAAGTTAAGATGATCTGGTATCATTCCGTCTCTACTTTCTAGGTTTGTTAATTCTTGTATTCTGCTTATCCTTCTCTATTGCTCTTTCTTAGTGCTTCTTGGGCTACTTAAGAAAGATTTTGTTACACTGCGATAGGCATTAAAAGCTGTCAGTAGGGTGAGTGGGGTGTTGCTAAACCAACTCGTAGATAGACACATGGACTCATGTAAGAGATTAGTGAATATTATCTTTTCAGACTCTAAGCATCCTCTCTATACACAACTCTCTCCTTGTATCTCATCAGGTGGAACTAGAAGCAACTATAGAAGACTATATGCCCAGACAACTAAGTATAAAAACTCTACAATACCTTATTTGGAACATTTTATGTAATGAGAAGAGTATAAGGTATGACACTACTAACTTACTGAGAAACATTAGGTAAACGGTCCCATTTTTTAACGTTACACTGTTGTCAATATTTTCACTTGATTTAATTTTATATTCATTTTCTTATTGAATAGTATTATTAATGTAAATGTCCTGTCTCAATTATTACCCCTGTAATGAGAAAGTTAGATGCAATACCGTACTACTACATACTGAAAATTCCATATTTATACCAAAATTACTGTTTGGAATAAAGCTATTGAGATAAAGCAATAAGAAGACGTAATTTCTCTGAATCGTGTAATGTATTTGCGCAACACATTTCGAACAATCTGATCACACACGGACTTGTCATAGGAATATATATGAAATTAATAAAGAGTTAAGAGGTGAGAAAATACACTTAGGTCAAGTTAAAAGGACATATTGGAGGTCAAAATAACAATGAAGACCACTAAACCAAATGGCAGAGGTAATAGTACATCTGCTATGGTATCAAAACAAAATTTACCAAGGAAGGTTTAATGTGATGACGAATTGTTTTTGAACGCATAAAGGTGGTTTAAACTTTCTGATTGCCAGCTAGGGCTTCCACAAACTTAAGGATACGCCCCAAACACGTTTTACAGATAGGTTTGAAAGATCTGTTAACGTCAATTTTATGTCCTGTCCCTAAAATATGTTTCGCAATAGAAGAGCTAGGTCTCCTGTTCTCACCATTAATAGGTTCTGAAGATTCCATTTGTGTTGCGCAAATACATTACACGATTTAGACAAATTACGTATTCTTATTGCTTTATCTAAATTCATAAAGGGAACTAATTGTTTTAAATAAAGCTGTTGTTATTTTTATGCAAACAATATGAGCGATATACAGAAAGTTAAAACAATAAAGTTTTAATACAAGTAGAAATATTCTTACAAACAAAGGAGAGAAGTATTCTCCAATTTGAAGATGAAATCAGATGTAAAAAGAAGTGGTTATGTAACCATGAGGAAAGAAGTGCTGTCTAGACAAATAACGACACGCATTTTTCAATAAAAATCCAACTAATAATAATAGCTTTATTCTGAACAGTGCTTATATACTGTACAGAATTTTCAGCGGAACTTATTCCATAATAGTTTCTCTTTATCCAGGATCTTCAAGTAAGATAGTAATTGACAGTAGATCACGTGACACAGTGCTATCCGACACGAAGTGCAAACCAATCTCTCATGATATTTCTTCTTTGTCTCCTTTGAGAGATGTACGACATTTAGTTGAAAGCCAATTAAGAAAGTGCAGAAGTATATTTTCAAACTCAAGGATATAATAATAACAACTGTATCATTGAAAATTGCGGGTAGTTAGTTTTATTGCTTTTTAAGTAGTGGCAGCTTGTTTTAAAAATCTCAGGAACAGTTATCTCGTGCATTGGGATACGCTGCCAGCCACGATTTTGATTTTTCCGAAGTTTATTAGAAACTTGTTAATCAGCAGGTTGTGGACACCACTAGAGGTCATATTTTTATAGATTAAAACAAACTGAAATTATTTGACAAATTATGATGGGTTTCTTTTTGGTAGCCAAAGTTTTGAGCAGGCCACCGTGTTTTATCACACTATTGCGGTAGAAAAATATGTATAGTTGAATGGGACCAAAATTGTGGAGAAGAAAAATTACCAATCTAGCAATAAATTAGTAAATATAGCATTTTCGGCTTTACTATTCGAATAAAAATGTCTTCAGAAATCCTAAGTAATCTCCTCGTGTTTTATTTGTTGATGTTAGATGTTTGGAGGCAATTGGCAGGAAGCCTTGGACCTAGGTTTCGTGCTAGTTGTCACTCATCAGTCAGCAAGGCGTATCTGCAACCTTGAAGGAACTCATGTCCCTTCTGAAACTCGAATCCGCATCACCCAGTGCTGCAGTCAGAGGCGTTACCACTGAGTTATTCTGGCTCGCGACTGATTTCCTGTAGGACTGTATTGGATATTTTGGATGGACACTAGTCAGTAACTAGTGTAATGTGTGTGTCTGAATCGCGTAGTCGCAACGTCTCTAACTGCAGCACTGTGTGACGCGGGTTTGGGTTGTAGAAGGGACATGAGTTCCTTCAAGGTTGCAGATACACCTTGCTGAATGGTGAGTGCCAACTAGCACGAAACCTAGGTCCAAGGCTTCCTGTTGATTGCCTCCAACCATCTAATATCATCAAATCAATGTACATCGTGATGACGAGCCACCTAGAATGGTGGCCACATTGCAAACCTGACTGATAGAATTCAGTCTGCACCAAACATAGGATTAGACACATCACACTAGTTACTAGTGTCCAATCAAAGTATCGTGTTTTATTTCTTTGTTACTATAATAGATTCTGATGTGCCAACCTAATGTCTTGTGTCAAACAGATCTCTGATTTGATTGAAATTTAATTTTTTGGATGTTTTCATTTTCCTCTTCCCAAAATGAGCTGAAAATTCATTTATGATATGTAGATTTATTTCTCTCAATGATTAATTACTTATTCACTTAATTATTCAAGTCGTACATATCCAATGAAAACACCAATTGGTATTGATTCATGAATATATTTAAGTTTGGATATAAATTGCAACAGAGATTAAACCGTATCCTAGATAAATATCTTATATAAAAAAAATTTACTTTTAATAAAGTCAAATGCATAATGAGTTTCTCTTTCAAAGATACTTTTCATTACAAGGTATAAAATTAGGGGTATACAACGGTGTTACATCGACATTCGACAACTGAAGACTTTGTAAGTAAGTTGACTAACCACTTAACGGATAATGAAAAACTGATCGTGGTTCAAACAAACTTGAAGACTACTCATCTGTGTCAAATTCGATTTGTTGGAAATAGAACAACTTCAGGTACGGCAGTAGAAGAGGTTAATAAAGTTGAAAATATTATTTGGTTGACAGTAGAACTTTGGAAGCGCTTTCCGTCATATCTAGGATTCTTCAGTTTTTGAACCATAATCTAATGTGGATGATCAAGAAAATGGTGGTATGTATGAATCCGACATCTGAAAGTAAATTATTTATTATACCACCAAGATTCTTTATACAGTAATGTTTAACATCTCAAGAACATCCATTAGGTGAACTATGCGACTCAAACTAACAAATAGAAACAGGTGGGTTTGGAAAATGAACGATTCCTAAGCAGAAAGCAATGTAATGTGTCCAAATGATGCGTAACAATGAGACAGATTTACTGATTTACCATACACAATTTCGACTTTACCTAATTGCAGTAAGTGATAATCGAAACAGCTTAGCACTTATCGTATTTTATTGCTCATCATGTAATAATGTGATGTAAAAAAATGAAACTCAGCATGACATTACCAGATATCATCCACTTTAGAATATACAATAAATCGGAAGACTGGTTACAGGATTTCATCATGAGCTGACATCGGTTAGAGAACCATTGGAAAACCTGGGCAGCTGTTTCGTCCTAGTTTGGGACTCTTCATCAGTACACACCCACCACCTGGGTTCAAAGAGCTGTCCAGTACTCCCAGGTCTTCCAATGGTTCTCTAACCAATATCATCTCATGATGAAATCCTGTAACCAACCAATCAATGCTTGAATGTCAATGAGACGCTCACTAGCGAGTGGCCCTATTCAGGTAGGTAGTTACCTGGGTTCTAGTGGGAAGTCGTAACCAGCGGGGTACAGCAGGTCGGGTGTGAGGAGAAATACTCGCCGAAGACATTGGCTAGTGGTCGCGCCATGTCATGAATTGGCAGAAGTTGGAATTCATCGGCCATTAAGTCGGGTACTAATGGCTTAATGGTCTACGAGCTCGCCTTGAAACCAGGTCCTGGGTTTGAACCCTGGTGGTAGGTGTGTGCTATCAGAAGAGTCCCAAACTAGGGCGAAACAGCTGCCCAATACTCTTTACTGACTTTCCAATGGTTCTCTATCTGGTGTTAGTTCATGATGAAATCCTGTAACCAATCTGTCAAATCCCTAAAAACCAATACTTGAAACTAGAAGATATCAAAGGAATGCAGTGTATATATACATTTGAAAACAAGGGAAAATAACATGACGCCATATTATTTTAGTGTGGATTTATTCACGAAAACAGGCTTATGTTCAATCTCACTGATGATCTTTATATATAATAATTAGTTGATCGGCTGGCTCATACTATTTCAAATACAATAACTACTTCAGTTGACTTCTTTCATTTTGGTCTAAATGTTTACCGACGAATAACAAGGTTTCATACGTAAGATTTACTCCCCTCCCGCTATCATAGATCGTTATTCTCATTCATTCTGTTTGCCTGTGATATTCACTTTGTCCTATCAAAAAATATAATATAAAAGCATAATATTCCAAACCAAACTGTTACCACTACTTTGTTACTAATACTATTTTTGTGTATTTCGTACGACATTTTCTTAGTTCACTTTTTCTTCATTCTCTTCACCCACTACATAATTTACTTTACTACTTGTTTCCATGCTCTTTGATTGACATACAATTTTCCTGAACATTTTTCAACTTACTTATCTCCAACCTCCCCCCGCCCACCGCCTAGTTACTAGGTGATTATTCATCACTGACTTGAAATATTTTGTTGATGTAAACAGTACTTCAAACTCATTTTTATTCTTGTCCTATGTTCGACAGACTAAATGTACACACACGCAGAAATAATTATACATAATTGCAATTTTACAGTTGAGTGAATGAATTAGCCGAAAAGAGTCTCTTCGCTAAACCATTTATTTTTATTTCCATATCCGCATGAGTATTTCTCATGTACCAAAAGATAAACAGCTGTTTTTTATTTTTAAGATTTCGGCTTCGAAGCAAAAAGTTTCATATAACCAGTTCCAACAAACCAGACACCACATACGTATCACACACAGGATAGTCCACTGAGTAAAAAATCATATTGCCTGGATTGATTGTTATAATTTTGAAAATACATGAAACCAACTATACGTACAACACTGTTTAGATTCCTACCAATTGATGGATAGAAATCTTACGATTATTAATGCCTTAAGCATTCATTCCCTGTAGCATGCATGTGAATTAAGTGTCGATACGAGTTTTTATTATGGATAGAAAAAGACAGTTAAACAGAGGAAATACTATTATTGGAATATAACTAACATAACATAACATTGCATAACAGGATACATGTAATATATGTATGCATATAGGCCTAGTAATAATAATAATAATAATAGTAATAATAATATCCTATACAATAAAGAACGAATAAATTGAATAGAACAGACACCTAGACAGTCTGTCTATCACAAGTGCAGTAATGCATTTTTTTTGTTGCTTAAACAACCATTACCTATTAAGAAGTAGAACAAAACAAAATAACATTCACAATTAATTGAGCAGTTACCCCTACTACTGCTGCTTATCACCGAAATACAAAACGTTAGAAAGCAGTAAAACAAACACTAGAAAGTGAGATAAAGACAAGCAGGAGGAGGAGGAGGAATCACAATACAACAGTGTAAGAGACAAAGAAATATATGCAATGAAAGTGACAGTAGCTTGTGTGTGTGTATAACCTAAGCAACAAAACAAAATAAACAACCATTAACGATCACAAATATGATAACGTTGTGAGTAGAAAGAACACAGCCAATAAAGAAAAAGCAAAAAAAAGATTTAAAAAAAACCTATTGAAGCAAGTCAATCAGGCAACCCATCACAAAAGGACAAGGCAACTTAACAGTAATTATAGCTAAGCGTTATTGTAGCGATCAGTCACAAAAACAAAAAAAATTATTATTAATTTTATAAAACAAAGAAGAAGAAGAAACAAAAACCTATTAGTCCTAATTTTGTATAGATAGTTTACTTACATATATATAACAACAGTCAATAATACTTTGAATATATTTCACCTAGAATAATGAATGATATGTACAAAATATAATATATATATCACTAAGAGTGTTAGGTAGATGTCAGTCGGTAGTGAATAAAACATGAAACATCCATAGATAAATATTCATACAGATTGGTTAAACATAGAGAGATTGAAGAGTAGTAACAACAGTCTGCCTGTCTAACTAACAAACCTGAGATCAAAGTTAAAAAAACAGCAGCGACAACAACAACAACAATAATAATAATATAAATGAAACTTTGGAAAAACAAACCAAAAGAAATTAACATTAGTCGTGAGTATTTATCATTATCTTTTGATGAATTCTATTATTATTATTATTATTAAATTTAATTCGTTTAATTTTATGATGATAATGTCTACAATTAAGATTATGCTTTATTTTATTGAATGAGGTGAAATGATGATGGCGATGATGAATCGACCTTCGTCTAGTTGTATAATATGATTGTTTAACATTACGTAATCTTGCTAAATAAGATGATCGACGATGGATTAGCGATGTTCGCGGTTTACTAGACTTGGAAGCTGTAGAAGAAGAAGAAGAAGTTGACGATGATGAAGATGCAGAAGGAGGATTGTCTTTTAGGTCCAGCTGTTCAGATGAATTATCTGGCTTAATATGACTACTGGCTGCTGAAATGGAAAAATTAAAAAAAAGAACCATTTAAATAAGAAAATTCTTTTCGAGTGTACAGTACTCTTAAGCGACACGGTTTATGTAAACACACTCTGCTTTTATAATTTTATACACTTATCAAATCCAACAATCTACACCTAGTTTTGTTATCTTTACTAATTGACCAACTTGATAACGCAAAAACTACCATATGCTGAAGAACGCGATGATTAAATTGTTATATATAAGCTGAGATTTTGTAAATTCTAATTTACTAATAATTTGATAAAGCTATTAGCATTAAATAGTGAATCGACGTAGTCCTGTTTATGCATTCTTCTAGAGATGGCCACGGTAAGGAAAGTGGCTGTACAAATTTCTTCTGAACACATGGGCTTGGCTTCTTAAGGTGGATTCCGATTGCTTCAGCTGTCTGTAGAAGACACACCTTGTTGATACTGAGCATAAGGTTGATGTTAATACTGCATTTAAAATTATTTATCGCATTCCGACTAATCTTAATTTTGCTCTACGAGTTCGTCTTCTACAGACAGCTGAAGCAATCGGAATCCATTTTAAGAAGCTTAGCCTATATGTTCAGAAGAAATTTGTACAGCCACTTTCCTTACCGTGGCCATCTCTAGATGAATGCATAAACAGGACTACGTCGCCCCCTTCCCCCTAAACTTTTAAAAACTATAAAAATTATAATTGTCCAAATTATTTGATTTTTATTTATTTGGACCACTTCATCTTTAATTACGTGTTATCCTTGTAAAATTAATTTATTCTATCCATTTCTATCTTTTAAATGTGTATTGATTTTCTTCGTTAATTATCAACCCATTGACATTTTGACACTGTTTAATTATTGCTAACAAACATATCGCCACTTGTTTGGTAAACTGTTGTGTATTGTAATAAAAATGCTATGTATATTAGAGTAGAGCCAGAGATGAGGATCTAATTGAAAAGTAAATATTTCTTCGCTCAATCTTTCTGTTTTCTAAATGTCTAAATGGGGATTTTTTCTATATCCATTGTCTCCATTTCTTCTATGATTTCATTATAAGTGTACTAATGGATATGACACTAGTTGACTTTAGCCACTTAGTGATTGAATTGTCGCCAGGGGATAGTCTAGTCGATTTAGAGTATGCAGATGACATAGTCTTTCCATGTGTCGACGTTGACAAAGCACAATCTTCTGAACACCTTGAGCATAAAACTTGGTAATGTCTGGCATACGCTTCACTCCTGTCAAATGGATGGTGCTACAGGACAGGTCACCACCGACTGCTAGTTTAAAGATAGGGAGGGAAACGGTTGAGCATGTTGGCCACTTCACTTATTCGGGAAGTTGCACCGACCCTAATGGACTGGTTGCTGACGGATAAAAAACGCCCATGTAACACTCGAGAACTTACGTCATCACTGGCGTGGGCATGATATCTGACTATCAATCATTTTTAGGACTGTGAGACATGGCTTTTGAAAGTGGAAGATATGAACAGACCAGTTCACTTTAATCATAGTTGTCTGGGTTCCATGTCCCACGTTGAGTGGTATAATATGGTGAGTAATATTGAGGTTAGATGTGGACTGTGAATAAACAGAGTACTTAGCCATAAAAGAAATACGTGATATCTCATATGTAGAGTGAGATTTGCGGGTTTAAAGATACCAAGTATGGCACACTAAGACGATGAAGCGCATACAATCACATAAAAGCAAAAATTATTCAACGGATTAATTAAGCATATGAAAAAGTTTAAAGTATTGAGAAACCACATCAGTAAAAATTGGGTTACGTTAATAACAATAGCATATATCAAAGATATGGTGGTATAGAATAATCTAATCGGCATTTACGGATTCATAAAACTAGGCTTTCTTTAATTTCGTGGTGCTAATGATTCAACTGAGACGTGCATATTGTCAATGCATAATTAGTTTTAATCTAGTTAGTAAGCGGGGATGATTCTTAATGAGGAAAAAAAGTTATAAAATATAATATAAACATAGGAGATAATTACTTGTTTGTTCTTTGGGAGATTCATGTAACACCTGAGAATTTTGTATCAGATGATTAAGTTCGACACGGAGGACACGTTCACCTTGAAAAAAAGAAATGTAGCAATTATTATTAGACTATCGTGTAAATTACTTTTTGAAAGACTTTCAACACAGAATTTAGGAATTTTAAAACTGGTTGATGGTGGTGGTGACTAGCAGTGGAATCCAGGACAACGCGCATTTCGTCCTATTTGTGACTCGTCTTCTAGATGTACCTGCATTCCCCAGTGAGTGATGGTGTTCCCACCGAGACACGAACCCAGTGCCCATAGTTTCAAACGCCATAGCGTTATTCACTAGACCACTTGGGCTACGAGAGTCACCTCTTGTGTAACGGGTCTTATTAATTATTTAATTCAATTTAGATTTTCCCGTCGGGACCGAGCACTTCACTCCAATAAATAGAATTAAACTAAATCATTGTCTTTTGAAATCTGGATTACATCCTAAAAATCGAAACTAAGATTTTTGACAATACGTCTTTCTGAATGACACAAGCCACAGATAGCATATATAAGGCAACTTTTTATTTGAAATGTGTAGTATTATTAACCTACCAATGGCTTTTGTAACCGTCCTTTAAGTTATCTAAATATAGGAACTAGTGACTAGAGACTATTAGGGATATAGCTGAAAATCGTTCTCAACAGTGCAGATAATATTCGCTCTTTGTGATCTCCCATATCCACTAAACTCTCATGTTTTTCCGTGTTACTACTCTTTTTCTCGTACATTTCTGCTCATCATGGTACTTTTAAATCTCTTTTCCCCCCTCTCTCGTCTCCCTTTGTGTACTACATGGAGTGTGGCAACTTGAAGTGATGCACTTCCATGCAAAGTTCTATTTTGAAACTTAGTCAGTCACTTGCTTAACCACATTCCTCTCCACGATACATGTGGAAGGTTCCCCTGTAGTATGTTAGGGAGACAAGACTATTCTAGAAAATTTCGATAATTAGGAGCTATGAAAATGTCAAAATAGAACGAATTGTGTTTTCAACACAGGATATTACAAAGTATTCAGAGTCACACCACTTAACAGGAATTTGTGTATGTTGTCGTTTGCCAGAATAGTAAGCCCATAGATTATACAAAGACGCTTTTTTTCTTTGGAAGTAGAACCAGTATTTTACAACGCCATAATCACGGGTACTAATTCGTACAATATTGAGACTGTGAGTGGAACAACTTTTCAGTAACTATCTGTAAAACTTGCAATTAAATAATATGAACGAGGATCTTAGATGATTACAAAGCAGGGGTCAAAAGCATTGCTTTGATTATTTGTTTATTGCTATATAAAGTACTGACTTCAGGTTGATTTACTTAATAAATACTCCAAACCAACAATTTTATACATCAAATTCTGATGACAAATGCTAAGAGTTGACTGGACCATTTTAGGATTTATTACCGAGTGTATCTACAATATTTATGTTATTTTAATAATTCATATATATAAAATTTTCAATGAAAAAAGGTCTGAGATTTTGTCCCTAAGCAATTTGTAATACGATTGCTGCCATAATGGGATATCGAAGATATATTAAATATATGTACTGTATCATTTGCATAACCATGTTAACGAGACTAGAAGAGAGAATATGACTTTTATAGAAATATTAACAACTCACGTTCGAAATCTTTAAGAAACATCTCCGCTTCTGATGTAGAAAGATAACGAAAGAATGGTTTCAGCCATTCAGGATGCCTATAAAGGGAAAGCGACAAGTGTGTGATAAGGGAATAAATGATGTGACAGAACAGGGTACAGATATTATAAGAAATATGTTAACATGTAAAATATAAGACATAAGAACCACTAAAGTTTGATATAAATAGTTGCTTCAAAATTTTGATGCCCCCTAGGCTTTCTTATCAACTGTTTGGAAGATACACCAAACAAGGCATTTCATAAAAATACTAAGACAAGACGGGGAACAAAATACTTGTACACACAAAATTGGTTTACAGTGTGCTACGTCAGACTATTTCTGGTAAATTTGTAGACCTGTTAGTTAACCAATTTAGTTAGTCAAATTTCAGCGAACGGGTGACATGTTCGAATTTGAGACCACTTACTGAAATTCAGGCAGCTATGTAGTACCACCACCCTGATTCGAGTGTGACTAATTTTCAAACGCATGGATGTACACAATTTCTGAATTCGATTTCAGTAGAAAATCCAGCATTTATGTGTGAACTAATCATCTTCACAACAGGCTTGATGATTCTCATGTGCTATTCTCCTACACCTAAATCTTTCAGCTGATGGATACCATTTCTTAAGCACAATATATAACAAATAGATAGTAAACACATATAGATGTCACTAAAACAGGATCTGTATTTGATGTGTAACTCCCCTCCAGACGCCAGACTTCACAACCACACATTTGGTACAAGGTCATTTGAGGAAAATAGTGGGACTAATATCATGAAAAGTAGCGAAATGTCACAAGATTGCTGATTGGGTTGTCAATCAATTTTTCCTGAGTGATAACTTTGGCAAATACTAGTTTTCTCAAGGATATCTTGTGTTATTATTATTATTTCATTTAATTCCTAGAGGAACATAGGGCTTCAGCCATGCGTCTCCATTGCGTTCGGTTCTCTGCTAGTCTTCACCTGGCTCCATGTCTGCCTACACGTTTTCATCTCCTCTTCACATGACCTCCTCCAAGTCACCCTCACACTGACGACTAACTCGCCGCTTCCCTTTCGGGTTCCACTCGAACAATGGCTTGTCTAGTGATGTCACTTGATGGTTTCCTCAGAGTATGGCCAGCCAATCCATCTCCATTTATTCCTGCCTATTTGTTTCACAATCGGTTCCTGGTTGGTTCGCTCCCATAAAAAGTCAGTGAAGTGAGAGGACGCATTAGCGAAAGTATGAGCATCACCAAAATCAATCCCATTTGATTTTATATATGGATATTCAGCGCCATTGATAAATTAAATATAATAATAATGATGTGCGTCAGTGGCTCAGTGGTTAGGACGCTCGCCGACCATGCACATCGTCCGGGGTTCGATTCCCGACCGACGCACTCCTTTACCTCGCCAAACTACTAATAAAAAGCCGGTAAAGAGGAAAGGTTGGGCATGAGGCTAGCAACCTCATCCTGTAAAAGTAAAACACTGCTACAGAATCTTCAAGCCTCTAGTTTGAAGCCCTATGTTCCACTGGGAACGTGAAGGAATAATAATAATAATAATCGAATGAGCGTTCCTGAATGCTAAAACTGTCAGTCAAATGACTTACGTTAAAAATTTTTCATTGAAACGACTGTGTGGTGCAGATGATACCAATCGACGATTACGTGGTGGACGACCGCGACGACGACATGCAGGCACTGATATTGGAGTTTCTACATTAGTAGTTAAACTTGTAAACTTCTTAGGGCAATCATTCATCACAGAATTAGATAAAATATTCTTTTCAGGAGATGAATTAAATGATGTCTGTAAACAGGACTCGCTATTAAGTTTTTCTGGACTTGATGCACTGGAAATAGTAAAAATAAGAAGAGAAGTCACCTAACAGAAACTGAAGATTTCGAATTGATGATTGAGTAATTTTAGTCTAAACACATTTTTGCCACAATTTTAGTTGGCTCAGAACGTAAGTTACAGCAATGTTGGATATAACTATATTTCTCATTCATACTGAAAAATGTTGTAAATCCTGACTATCAAGAAATTGAGTGTTTGTTGAAAAAGACGTTTGATGAAGAACTTGTCGAACAGAGGGGAAATAAGAAGTCAAACAATGAATAAGGTAAATACTAGCTGTTTTTGAACGTTTCACCAATGAAAACGAAGGAACCATAGGTAAACCCGACTGATTTTTAGGCTATGAAAACCAGTTTAATAAATTATTACTTTTTAAATAACAAAAATTAACACCCAGTTGATAAAAGGCTATATATAACTTTAATTCACCTCAAAAGTTACACAACAGTGTTAGAATAAATCAGTCACAGTATTTATCCTATAAAATTCAATAGGCTTTAAGCGATTTAGTTCATTTGACAGAAAGCTACTGTCTTGACGTGGTATTCAGGCCCTCAAAATGCAATAACACGAGATATGTCGGCTGGAACAGATGTTTCTACAGATTACGACAGGAAGGCCAACTGAACAGGTGTCAGATTAATAGCAGTTACCATCATAACGTGCGTTGGATACTCCATGTTGGAGGCCCGAAGGCGAATTCGTACTGTTGGCGGAAGGGGTGTAAACTCAGTAAAGTGCGGTAGGGTACGGCATAACAGACACGAGTGAAGCGGCCCAAAATCCTTGAAGAAATGACTAACATTTCAGAGTAACCTTAACTTCGAACAGAAAAAAGAGTTGTTCTCATAGGGAAAGGTTATAACTGTGGAATAAGTCAATATTAATTAAACCTATCAAAATATTCAATAAAACTGCCATGATCAGTCTTAACCAATCTTAAGGATAAGTTTTATAGTCAGAATAGTTGTTAATTCTGAACAAGCATTTAACCAGGTAATCGCTAGTCAACAAGAATAAACTACCACAATCAAATGTGCTGATACATAATACGACTACTTTATGAAGGGTCCAGCTCAAAGCTCTGGGTCACCTCAGTTTGAGGAATAATAATTATCATTATTAGGATTGAAGGAATATTAAATTTAGAAAAATTTATACTCAGATAAAGACTTACAGTAAGAATGTTTGGTGATTTTGCTGCTTGTTATCAGTGTAGGATATTATACAACGGTCTCGAGGTGGGCGTCCACGACGGCGTCTCAAGGGTACATGTAAAGGAGTCTCCACTTTGCAGACGGGATGAATGAGACCTGCATTGGAGTTGGAAGTACTGTCAACTTGCGGAACTTTCTGGTTATATGGATTATTTGACAAGATTTGCTCTACCCAAGTGGGATACTGAATTTTCGATCTCAGTGTTGCGGGATCACAGGCAGAATCAGAATTAGATCGCGGACGGGTGGTAACATTACAAGAGAATGGCAGTGATTCATTGGATGACTTAGTAGAGTTAAGACTAAATGGGTCGCTTAAACTACCACAAGATGTAGTAGAATTAGAAGACGATTCCACAGAACTAATACCTGAATCCAGAATTTCAGATGAAGTGGAAGACTCAGTTGGCCATAAACCATCATGAATAAGCGATTTTTTAGGGGCACAGGCTACATCCAGGGTTTTGCTTACGCCAGAAAAATCTGGATTGTTTATAGAGACCCCCTTATCTTCACTTTGTTTATTCAAATATGAGGCATGGAAATGTTGTAAGATGGGTGTTGGTAATGATTCCCATGAACGATCCAAGTGTTTTGGTGTTAAAGCTGGAGACTGGGCAAAAACTTCGTCATTGACTTGCTCAGTTTTTGTAGGATTACAGTTGACATCAGGATTAATAATTAGATTGTCACTATTTCCTAATTTGTAAGAATGTTGAGTTTTTGACTTATTAAGTTTGCTTTGAGAACAACAATTCCGATTATTCGTTTTAAGTCGAGAAACACGACGACCGCGTCGACTAGGATAACCACCTAGTTTAGTTGGGTTGTGTGACTTCTCTTCTGACTGGCTGTGTATTACATCACGCATAAGACGAATTACCAGATTATGTGAACGCGCTACCCGATGACGGAAATAACGTTTCTCTATGTATTGATTGTAAATGCTGATCAATGCTAACTGAAATGCTGAAATTAAGAGGATAAAATAAACAAAACACTGAGCATTTATGGATTAAATTCGTGTATCAAATATTCTAAATTTGAGGTTCCCTTGAAATCATGTTGCTAGGAATAATTATCTTGTAGTAAGAAGTATAATACTACACTGGATATATTTACATGTTCCAAATCGAAAGCCCGTCGCATCATTACGTATATATATATATATATATATGTATATGTATATATATATATATATATAATTATTCGTTCGCATTTAAAGACAAGAAAGGAGTAGAGATAGCTATTGTCCCTTGTAATTTTGTCCAACTTTGTAAGCATTAAGACATATAAGCAAAACGCGTGTTTACAAATACACTGCTCATACTTCTAAAGCAAATGGCGACTGACTTCAAAACATTTAAGAAATCCTCTACACGCTAGGTAACTATTTCGAATACACTAAAATGCATCTTTAAAAAAATGAATGTATTATTGGAAATACCTGCACAAAATCGATAAGACTACGGGTATATAATGTGAATAACTAGTAATTAAATTAAAACTAAGAAACTCCGTTTTTTAAATGTTTTAGGCTACATTTCATGTGGGGTTTGTTATACTACACGGTTACTGAGGATGAAGACCGGGAAGTGCGAGCTTAAAATTTATCGGTTGAAAGTTGAGTGCTTGCAATAAGCGATATCACAGTTTCCATTGGCCTTACGATGTTTACAATCATCTACATAGTTATGCAGTTGTCAATGGCATTTCCAATCGATGTCATCTCCCTGCGAACCTCAAACTGACAATGTTCACTGACTTTATACCATATTTGATAATAGTTATGTGTGGCGATGATAAATACAGAAATAAGTTTAAAAATAGATAGATAATAACTTGCGTAATCAGCCGTATACTCACCCTCGTTAAGTTCGTCTTCGTGAGGAGTGCCATAAACAGCATTTAAAACTTCTTCAGCTGAGTTAATGTATTCCTATTAAGTGAATTACCAAACAAGAATCAACATACATATTCAAATTCATCCCTGTATGGTAAATATCCAAGTGATTTCTGATGACTAATCCGCAAATCACAAGCCGGATTTTTTTCATCTTCACAATCGAGCTGCTGGCAGGAATAAATATGTTCCGTGACAGATGGTAATGAGCAGGTGGATGAATATAGTTCTTTCATAATGCCTGACATATAGAAATTCTCATAATGATCTCGACAATCCGCAGCACTATGCGACTGAAGTTGTGCAGATATCTCATCCCTAACATAAAATAACCAATTGACCAGTCACTTACCAATTACCATAACCGTAGGTCTCCAGTGCTTCTAGTAACTTTAATTCATCTTCAGCCAGCCATGAATTCTTACCAGGTGCTGAAAGACAGTCACCATTAGAGCTCTGAAAACTTTAGTTAACATAAAGTTTTGAAATACCTTGACTACGTATTTATGAATCTTCTTATGTTTACCACCCTCAACACCGCATAAGAAACACTTGTATGGGATGAATTACATTGTATAAATAATCTTACTTTGATGCATATTTTGACTTCAGTACATTCCGCACATAAAACATAGTAGCCAGCTAGTTCTTCCAAGCAGTAATAACACCGTGACAACCTGTTAAACATAAGCCAGGATGTAGCGTAACTGTTGCACCTCGCACTTCATCTATACAATTATCAATTGATCAATAAAAAGTGAAGTGATTCTTGGAGTTCGGTTCAGATCACAAGCCATGAGTATGTAAGCAGGATTTTATATAGATTTTTTCTCCAACGTTCGCCTTTTTGTAATTTGATCATATCGCTTCATTATATGATATTGGAATTACCGAATAAATGTAGGAAATTCCTATAACTTTTTCAACAGTAAAATACCATGTGAGATTGCCAAAAAGCAATACTTTGATGATGAAGGTTCTTAAACGCTAATATTAACTTGGCTAAATGAATGGACGAAATATAAAAGACAGCTCCAAAGAGATCTATAATTAGTTATTTTAAATGTCGACTTTCAAACTTTAGAGAATGCTCTAAGTCGTTTAGGGTAAAACCTTGAGCCTAACTCACTGCGCGGGACTAATTTTTTGGAGTTTTCAGGTAGCCTGAAGAGTGTCTTAATCCATATGTCAGAGTTGCTGCAGACAACAATCTAAGACTCGAAGCCCTAAATGTAAACCCACGCATGAAGCTTTTTCCTTTATAATGGTAATCTAATTTATTCCAAAAACAGTACTTATAATACAGAATGGAATTCTCAGAATTTGTCACAATACTGCATCCGATTTACTCAAAATTTAAATAAAATTAGGATAAAATTAAACAGAGGTATTTCTCCATGTTTACGGTTTAAAGTCGAAAATATTCGAAGTACAAAATGAGAATAATAAATATAATAATAACTACAGTGAGTTTCTTTCAAACAGAATTGTCGATTCAGTTTGGATATTCTATTATGTTTTAGATTGTTGAATCTAATGTTCTTATATAAAGCATGGTGAGGGGAAAGATAAAAATAACAGATATTACACAGCTTAGATGATGTTTACACTTATGAATAAATAAACAAAAAATTGATACGATTGCAAATATTAGAAGAACAATGACAATAAAGTTTGGTGGAATAAAGATGAAGAAAATGGTTTATATACTAGTGCGAAGAAAGTTAGTTAGTTATTTCGTCCCTGACACTATTTTCGTCACATAAAATACTTGCGAAATATGGTACCGTGGAATTTTTATGCTTAGACTTACGTGCATAAAGTCTTTTAAAATGACTTCTTATTTTAACTGAGGAGACGAAAGTTGAAAGCTGCTATTAAAGTGGATGCCCACGGCCTGACAAAATTTCTATAGCATATTTGTCGCATGAAATCAGATGCCTATCAATGACGAAGTAAAGAAGAATAGGTACGATGCATGAGTTGACAAACTGTAAGAGGAGGGATTGAGTTATGCCTGAGTGCCTTAACTTCTTACTGTAAAAAGTCAGACGAAAAATTCGCCAAGAAATTGCTAAGACATGGGAAGATCAGGGTAGGTCAGTAGAAAGTATTGATCCAAGTAATGAATACTATTTCATTTACGTTGTTTACAGGCATGCGAGATACGGATACGCTCGTACGTGAGATTCATGAGACTGGGTCAGTTTTGTATGTGGTAGACAGCCAACGACATGTCCAGAAATTCAGGCTCGCAATCAAAGAAATGACCACTTTGTATAAAAAATTCCCTAAGGTTGTCGGCGTGGGCCCAAAGTATAATACGAGTAGAGAAGAGTAAGTATATAATATAGAACACGTTGTTCGCAGTCATCCACAATACCAAGTGGTTTCTGCTGATGGACTGAACAGAAGTTGTGCTGTCACGTAGTGTGATTCATCGGGAATGATTAGTTGATTTTGAAGTTGTTTTACAATCTATCAAGCACCTAACAGGTGATTCTTTGCGGACCGTGACGTTCGTAGCTAATAGTAGTCCCGCAGAACCAGGAGCCATCCTTACTTAGTTTCCAGCCTGCTCTATTTTACTATGTGCTCTCAATGTCATCAGGGACTTCAGTAACAATATAAGCGACTATTTGAAAGACTTAATTTACTCAAGTTCCGTGATGCTGAGTGCAAGAAAATATCTTAAGGAATCCGTATACTTTTAATGACTATAAGTAACTGTGTTGTTGTTATTAAAGCTTTTTTAGATTCGATGAACTGTGAATGACAATTAGGTTACATTATCCTGCACCTATTTCCTACATAAATAGTAATTTATGGAGTTGTTGGCGTATGTGGGCGGCCACTTTTGTGATAGATTTTTTACTCCTGGCAACGAAACTGACAAGGGGGTCAAGTACTGTCACAGGCACCTTGAGACACATCTTAATAAATGTTCCCCACTGTAATTGAGCCTTCGTGAAATATGTAAATCATGGAAAATTCCCATTGTAACATATAGAAAATCAAAACAAATGATTCGGTGAAGAGACTCTTTTCAACGAATTTATCATCAAGCTGTACAATCGTATATATATTGTTTTTTTAAGAAGTCATATCCGGTGAGGGAATTGGAACATAGGTGTCAATGCATAAAATAATGATAATATGAAATGCAATTAAAACTAAAATGTCTGCGATTATAATCGTAGTTAAATGTAACGTAACTTTTTATTTTATTCGATTTATCTACTAATCTTATAATTGCACACCTTTTTTCAAGTTCTATCCATCCTATGAATTATTCTATATATGACATTAATTTGCTTTGCCACTTGACATTTAACTATGATTATAATCGCAGACATTTTAGTTTTAATTGCATTTCATATTATCATTATTTTATGCATTGACACCTATGTTCCAATTCCCTCACCGGATATGACTTCTTAAAAAAACAATATATATACGATTGTACAGCTTGATGATAAATTCGTTGAAAAGAGTCTCTTCGCCGAATCATTTGTTTTGATATTAAATATTTAAAGCTCCATTAAGTCATCAAGAAGAAAGGCTGGTGAAGGAGATCGCAATCTTATTTACTTCATAAAATTCTGTACAGCTCCTTTACTTCATTAAAATATTTTCAGGCGGATGAACGTCTTTCAAATTTTCTGAGACGCCTTACAAACTACGCTGCTTATTCAGTTTACAAAAGCATCAGTTGGCACGCTAATATGCTAGTTACAGAAACTACAGAAGGAGTATTGGTATTTAGAGAAGGTGGAAAAGTGCGGCTGCAAATGCTGCACAAATATGCTACTGCTATGATGCCACTTAGTTCACACTGTTTACCACACGTATTCCAGTATAAGTAAGTTAATATAACTGCTAAAAATATTTGTCAAAGATATATTTATACATAGCACAAGTTGGTAAAGAGAGTATAACGACACTGTCGTTGAATCTCAGCCGATGGCCTGTGAAGACATGGACTTATGAGTGCTGATGCGAGGGATATTATGTGAAGTGCTGAAACCTAAACACACGCATCCGAGGACAATTAGAACTACGTCCCTTAACCTATACACTGAACCATCTGCATAGTCATCAACGGACGAATGAACCTGTATTCCTACTTTTTTGTATATTTGCCTTTCATTTTCTGATTACAAATACGGAATGTACATAAATAAATTTTCCTGTGACTACAAAGCTTTCTTGTCAATTCATTATTCGCGAAGTGATTACACAAGTAGATAGCGACCTGGGGTGTTCTGTGGCCGAGAACGGTAGGCATTAGTTTTCAGACTGATGTAAATGTGGTAGTTGCACTGCGTCATGCGTTTAAGTGTATACACAGAGTTTCTCCCTCATGGTACGTCAGTATATGTAAGAGATATCTGGCCTGAATACGTACTCTGTTTAATTGTAACTCATATCTTCTAACACATTTTAGGCCCCCTAACAACGTGTAAAATGTGGGATCAGCTGATCAAATTACCTAAGTACGAGTACAGGCTGCTCTACTTAGCATATTTTATTTTTGAAGTGGCTCCAACTGCTTTATCCAGTGGGCATTAGGTCGTTTCAGTAAATAAGCCTAAATATATCAGCATATATATATCAGCAAATCTGAACATAAATGTTTCACTTTTGAACCAACTACATCATTTAACTGATAACGTTATGCAGATATCAATCTCAGTAACATTTTCTGATAAAGTGCAGGATATATAACGGACTTCAAGGATGTAATGCCACTTATAACTTGTTCCACTTAAAGTAAACATTACAAACTTCTTGTAAAGTTTATACAATTTTTTCCCATCTTTTTAATTCATGTCATAAAATGGTGTTCAGTCTAAAATTCCACTGTCAGATATTATCATACCTGTGTCAGTCATGTAAATGCTAAATGTATGTGAATAAAATATTATTATTATATACGTCAGGAAAAAAAATTTAAAGCGAAATTTGTTACTTGACCTCCACAGCGATGGACTACGATGCTAAAGTTAACAAGCACATGAAAGAAAGCCACTCGTAGCACACAATTGAACACCTAGCAGCGATAAATAATTCCCCAAAATTATTGACCACAGCAGTCATCACTGAACATCGGATGTTGACCCTCATTGTTTAAGTTGACTTGTTTAGCTGAAGGCTTCCAATCAAGCATCCTTGCCATTTGGTACTCCGTCGTGTCACTAGCGTGCACGATCACTAGCTAGCTAAGCACTCAATACGCTTCACGATTTGGTCCCGAAATATATCTCGTACTTTGGACGACTAAATCTGGTCTTTTGCTTTGTATTTGGTACACGACAAACGAATATTGTAGAAGTTGTTGGTATAAGATCTTGAGTCAGTATACTCCGTACAATTCGCGAACGTCCATATTTTCAACCTCCAAAACCTAAATGTTCAATTGGAGTTCACGCTGATGTTCCATAATTAACGATGGTCTGTCACTGAACCTCACTATCGATAGCTTGTGTTTCGGTGGTCTGTTTGCGTTCATCGTTGGCTTGGTATGGACTGCGACTACCTAAAACAATATCCCTCTTTATATGTTAAATGAGTGGTGAGTAGTTAGGAATAAATGGTTATCTGAACAAAATTATAAAACGCATTTGTTACTGTCGGTTTTGCATACGCAGATTTCGCACTGTTTCACGCTAATTAGCTTATCCTCTGCTTTTTCAGTTTTCAGTACTTTGTTTCAAATGAACAACTTGCCACAGTGACCTTGAATGACCAATCTGATGAGCCCGCAGTAAGAACGCGCTAGTTTAAGTTTTTCCTAAGATAAGAATCCTTTGACAAGTCACTAGATGCTCGGTAGGTAGTAGAAGACGATTCAGCAAAAATTGGTGGCCTCAGACTATAACAGCCTGGAAGGAAACTACCTTACAAATGGACCAATGACTTTAAATAATGCATTATTTGACCATGGATAGTGTTGAAATTTTGGTCACATAATGGTTCAAATGGCTAAAGTATTGTCATACGACCAAAATTCACCTATTTTCTAACCAAAGAATATCCATTACTCACCTGTTTTTTGCCATTTTTTGTCCGACTTGGAAATGGATGTGTGAAAAACATGATTAACAATTAAAAATTGTCTTAATCGATTTTCTTAACCTATGAGTTGGTTCTTCGCCACATATACCATCTACAGGTTTTTCCAACTCGTAAAGTGGCTTATTCGTAGCAAACGAAGCACTGCTTTCCCACATTAATGGCTTGATGATTAGCAGGAAAGCCACTTTTGATTAAGGTGTTATATGCATCTTCAGAACTAATAACTTTAATCAGATGACGAAGGGTCTTTGCCAGACTGTTTTTGTACAGGTTGGTACGAGTTGGTTCATACTTCACTAATATGAGCACTTATTTCCAAATTGTTCGAATCGTTCCCCCTTAGGATACATTTGTCATCCGTATATACGGATAGCAACGATTTCCTATATATATATAGGAAACGCATTGCGAATTTTCCATTGAACTTGTTCAGTCAGCCATTTTTATGCAGAAGTAATACTTCAGTGTTGGACTAGTGGGATACCTATTGCTACCGTTTATGTGTACTTTTATGAAGTATGGCAACCCTAACTGTTGTGCGTTTGTACACAGTGCTATGCTAAAGTTTCATTTCCACCACTACTCTATCCTCCTGATTGTAGGTTTCACCGTTAGTTTTGGAACTTGCATCCATTGTACACTTAATTAGTAATTCTTTGGAAAATTTTTGGGGAATTCAAAAATTTATTTACTTTTAATTTACCTATTCATCTATTTAATTAATTGTTTTAACCATTGGGATATTTGCAGTTTGTGACGTTTCATCAATATATATATATAGTTTTATCCTTGGTGTTGACATCTTTCTTTTTTTCTCGGAATGTGGGTATATCCTCTCATGGCTCTATAAGAAAGAATGTGCATGAAAAAAGTAACTGGACTTGGAAATATACTTATTTTCGCAGCATCGTTTCTCTCAAGCATCGAAATAATCATATACCCTCCGTCATATGATTGGAGCTACGTTAATGGGAAACAGCTATCCGGAAAACTTTAGATAGATAGTGTATACCGCCTAACGTGGCTCACTACCAAAACTAACAATGAAAATGCAAAGTAAAGTATGCAGCGACTCGCATAGCAATCATCCGACAATTGATAAATGTCTCTCACGCCAACATTATTTTCCAGCTCTAAATTTGAGTGCAGCAAACAAGCATTGAGAAAATCTGAAAGACTACCCCCACTCAGTGTTCAGAGGAAATAATTTATCCCCTTAACTCGAAAAGTCTGTACTGGCATAAGAAAGAACAGTGCATCTACTTGAATTTAATAAGCAAATTCCATGATTAAATACCAACGCTTGGAGAATAAACAGCTTCCATTTACGTGCTGAGGTACAAATCTTACGTTATTTTGAATCTCTAGTCATCATTTTTTCTTATGTCATTTAGTTATCCTTAACCCAGTCTCTAAATGTGTATTTGACACTGTCGCTAAAGTCTTGTAATAAAACTAAGACAGGAGACACTACTTTACGCCTTACAAAAGTCTGAAAACAGCATCAAGCAATGTATTCTTGTATATTGTGACAGTCCAATCTTACTGCGATGTTTGCTGGGAAGTAATGGCAACTCTGCGAAACATGTTATTATGTAGCTAAAAGCAAGTTTCCACCAGCATATTATTAAAATGGCAGTTTCCAACATCTTTAAAATCTCAATAATTAGATTACAAAATAATCGTTAGTTATAGTCTGTTTTCAGCAACATTTTTTCAACAATAAGCAGAAGTCGAGCACATATCTACTAACCATTACCATTATTTTCTCCAGGTATTTTTTCGTAACCCGTGGATTGGTCTTGGAGCCTAAGGTGTATAATGACAGTTCCGCAAGCTAGTAGTTCAAAGACATCAGGACGGAAGAAAACGAACTTCAAAAATATCAAACAAGTTTTAAATGCAGAGTCACAGGTAATACTCTATATTTTTAACTGTAAATTTATGTTTGTAAATAGCATTTCAAACGGCTTAGATGTAGGACTTTATTACTTCTACATTGTTTACAAATGATATGTGATTTGGTTTAGTTTTTGACTTGTTTGCCTACTTACTATCAAAACTAGTGTAGTTTGGTCATTACTGATGATAAGTTCTATCGAGTTTTTTCATGAGCTATTCAGACTATGTGCTACTTATTTTGTCGCATAGTGACGCTTGAATAAGCTGTTTTCACAGGTTATTTGTGTATGAGGACACGTATTTTCACTTCAAATTCAATATATGTCCAAACCAACACCAGACAACTATTCAGGCTTATCAGGGAAACAGGTGGCAAAAGGCAAATGATAAGCGAAACAATCTTGGAGAAAAATGGCACCATAATTAGCTCCCAGGATAGACGTCTGGAGCGCTGGAAAGAACACTATGAGGAGCAGTTTAATTGGCCCACAGCCACACTTAACCTGCCGAACATACAACATCTCCCTGAATGGGATATAGACACAGGTCCTCCGTCCTTAAATAAGGTTACTAAAGCTGTCACTAATCTGAAGCAAGGCAAAGCAGCGGGACCTGATGGATTGACTCCAGAGGTATTTAAGTACGGTGGAGAAAGTTTACTGTCTGCGTTAACTGAGGTTCTGGGCAGCGTCTGGGAATCAGAGGAAGTCCCATCGGGTTGGTGTAAGTCACTGATCATCCCGATATACGAGAAGGGAGACAAGTTTTCTTGTGATAATCACAGAGGGATTAGCTTGACAAATATAGTATCTAAAATCCTAGGCTCAATAATACTGCGTAGACTAAGTGGTGCTCGGGAGGCACAAACACGAGAAAACCGGGCAGGTTTTAGGCCAGGAAGAGGGTATATTGATCATATCTTCACCCTTCGACAGATTCTAGAACATAGGCATTCCTACCGGCGTCCGACGATCACTATATTTCTTGACCTAAAGGCGGCATTCGATTCTGTCGACCGAGAGGTTCTCTGGCGATGCTTGGCTGTAAAGGGAATGCCGAGAAAATACATTGCACTGATTAAGGCACTCTACTCGTACTCATGCAGCCAGTTGAGGGCCTATGGCGAGTTGTCATCTGAAGTGGTGACGACTAGTGGCGTCCGTCAAGGATGCCCATTATCCCCATTCCTATTCAACTTCATCATAGACGTATTAATGGACTTAACCCTAACAAACTTCAGCGACTCAGGGATTGACTTGCTACCAGGGAATAATCTCGTTGACTTAGAATATGCGGACGATATAGTCCTCCTAGGCGAGGACGCTGACAAAATGCAGAGTCTACTGAACACCTTGAGCTGCAATCTAAGAATGTTTGGCATGCGATTCGCCCCTGTAAAATGTAAGATGATGCTGCAGGATTGGACTTCACCGACCCCTAGATTAGAAATAGGAAGTGAAGTGGTAGAGCACGTTGACCATTTCACTTACTTGGGAAGTACCATCAGCCCCAACGGGTTGATCTCCGACGAAATCTCAGCACGGATACAGAGAGCTAGGTTCGCATATGCCAGTTTACGCCGTCTCTGGTGTAGACGTGACATCCGACTATCGACCAAAGGACGTGCGTACTGCTCAACAGTCCGCTCCGTCCTCCTTTATGGCTGTGAGACATGGCCATTGAGAGCAGAAGACATGAAAAGATTATCTGTCTTCGATCATAGGTGTCTGCGTTCTATCTCCCGCGTGAAGTGGTATAATAAGGTGAGCAATATTGAGGTTAGGCGTCGAGTGCTAGGTAAGGCGGGGAAATCAGTCGACGAGACTGTGAAGCCACATCGACTGAGATGGTTGGGACATGTGTTACGTATGCCTAGTCATCGCCTTCCTCGACGGGCAACGTTAGCTGATATAGGGCCAGGCTGGAAAAGAACTGGCGGCGGTCAAACGAAAACATGGCACCAGTCAATGAAATCCACAACGGTTAGTCTAAGCCACGTAGGAAGATGTAGACTTCCTGGTTGGGGTCCTCGGGACGGTAAAAGCCAATGGTTGGAAACAATTGGTGACATGGCTCAAAATCGTTCTCAGTGGCTAGCGCAGATGCATCCACTCCTTGTGACCTATGATTTCCAATTAAACTATTCCTTTGTCTCACACCTCTGTTTACTGTCTATATTATGCATTTCTTCTACTTTCTTCTCTTGCTTTGTGTGCTACATGGAGTGTGGCGACTTGAACTGCCGCACATATGTGCAAAGTTCTATGTCGAAAACCGACCGACCGACCGATATGTCCAAACCGAGTTCAGTTTTAACAGTTTGAAAAAAAATTGGGCATTGTTATAGAAGTTTTTGTATTTCCCAATGAATGAAAAACAAAGTGGTATTGTTTTACTGACGTTTCGCTGTTTAATGCTAACATCTTCATCAATGTATTCTCAAAGCAGAACTTACAAAACCCCAACTCATATATAGCAAAATTAACCATTGTTCTTCAGTCTGGCGTTATTTTAATGCTGTCAGGTTGGTCGATTGGCAAAGATAACAGAACCACATGTAGATTGTTAGATTTGATAAGCGTATGAAATTATAAAAACTGTGTGTTTACATGATGAAATTGCTTATCACATTTGTGTTGATTTTGTCACTTCGTGAGGTTGGGGGGTGGTGTTGCAACCAGCTCAAATTCTGTTTTAGTCCATCATTCCTATTCAGACAGTTTTTGTTCCATTTGATGTGAAGACTACCAATAAACATAAAGTTTATGATCATTAGTAAAAAAAACCTCAGACCACAATTTTCATAGCTTACTGGATGCATTGAACATAATATGATGGTTTATTAGAAATGGTTGATTCACATTTTTCGCACCATCTCATTAGCTTTTTCTCGAATGCTAACAATGTCCTTATGTAAATTCACATGAATACTATTCAGTAACTGTTTCTAGGTGGGTGAGGCGAGCATGTGATCAATCTCTGACTTTTTCTTCATTTTAGATCAAATACCCGCCGGATGCTGTTCTTTACAATCATATAAGTGCACCGCCAAGTATTCGCCCGCCAATGAAAGTGTCTGATCTAAGTGGAGTACCAACTAATTATACAGATCCGCAAACTAATCTTAATTATGCCACTTGTTCCGAATTCCGAAGACTAAGATGTCTACCACAGCACATCGTAAATGGCTACTTGGCTTTGAAGGGTGTCTCACATAACTGATACCATCAACAAGCTGTGAATTTGATCATTTACAAAAAAGCATATTTCACTACATTGTAAATTATATAATGTACAGTATTATTTATTCAATTACAACAGACGCTCCAGCCTCTTCTAATATCTTTTTTATTTGTTCAGCCTCTTCTTTAGGTACATCAGTCTTCACATTTGCAGGTGTACTCTGAAAAATTCAAGTTATCATATAATTAGTATGTGAAAGTTAGGAATAAACATAGTAAGCTAAATAAAAATTACGTTTCTGCATTGGAAACTAGGGCAACTTCACGCTGAAAACCTCAGTTTATAGTGAATTCAAGTAAACGGATACTAAGCATTATGATGTTGAACGTGTTGCTGATACCATTGTAGTCAGAATGGATCATAGGATATTAAGTTTGAACCAGATTTTCACTAACCATATCTGAATGATTGTTCAGTATCTTTTCGTTCTAAGGAGTTAATCAAATGATATTACTTCGAAAAGACTTGAGTTATTTGACAATTACTGAAAATAGATGTTTTCCATATGTCACGCTCACTGGATCATGGAAACCTTTACCAATCCATAGCATAATAATCTTTGAGGTTTTAGATAAACTGATGAATCATTAAAATGTAATACACCACAAGTGCTGACAGATTAATTGTTCTTATTAAAGTACAAGCAATTACACACCGGCACTTTATTACTGCTTCTGTAAACTTACTTCCACAAACTTTTTAGCTTGGACAAGATTCATTTCAGGAACGACCTGTTTTATTTCCTTGATAAGTTGGATTTTCTTTGCAGCGTCAAATTTCACAATCTTTACTGAGAATGACATTTTGGTCGGTGCCTGTTGCTCTTCAGGTTCTTCTGGCAATTGACTAGTCGGTGCTTGAGCCATCATGGGCATCATAGGTCCAGGACTCTGGATTGACACAAAAGAAACTTCAGTATGATTACTTTAAACATGAACGAACTTTAAGCATCAAAAATCATTTCGAAGTCTTTTTGACTCGATAAGTACAAGGTACAACAGTTATACATAGGAATTCCCCTAACCATTTAATTAGAGTTCCCAATCAATCTTGTAATATATATATACATATACATATATATATATATATATATATATATATATACTATAAGTGAGTATTCCATATTGGATAAGTTTACTTTAAATATCACACAGCGATGCAATATTCACAACTGGATGACGTTTTGAGCACAAATTATTGCTCATAATCATATCAATTTTAGTCACATGGTTTCACAATATGCTTATATCTTAGACCCAGGATAACTACGAACATACTACATTCATGTTTTTCCATAAGTATATATATATATATGAGTGTGCTTAACTGAAAAACATCGAGTAAAGTTTAGAATACACTTACATATCTGACAGCTCAGTCGAGAGGACTCTTCACTGCATTATACAACATCTAACTAGTCCCAGAAATAGATTACTCAATGCATGTCTAAATTTAAATTATTATTAAGTGATTATTAACTTATGTGTGTGGACCACAATTAAGCGGCTTACAAAACCTTACCGCTCATCATAAACATCAGCAACAAGATGTGTAGTGTATACCATAATAACAAATTCCCGAAAGATGGAGAACATGTCAAGGGAAATCAATGCGCGCAGTAAAGTCTAACCTGAATCGCCCCTTATTCTGTTTAAAAGGAATTATATATGTTGAACTAGACCAAAGTGTTGAATGTCTACGCAGAGTCTGGTTATTCCGTTGCCAACAATCGGTGGTAACAATTAAAACGCTTAAATGATATATATATATATGCAGCTCCCTTTGTAACCTTGTGGATTATACTCAGGGACAAAGGCTTAGGGAGAGGTTCAGTGAGACGATATACTGCTTCATTTTAAGCATTCAATTGGTACCTCGATTGCAACAGCACAGACGCCACAATAAAGGTTTGAAAGCCCTGGTATAACACTGAGAGACTCAAAATCTATCGCTGCAAGGTGTTCTGATTTATAAAAATATTGTAATTATATTACTTTTTATTAGCATGTAATTTATTATTCAATCTATTATTTCTATCTTTATTCAACTCTTCTGTCGGCCACTATTGGAACAACTAGTATAACCTTCTGAGTCACTAAGTAGTTGCTTTCTAAAAGTCGTTCTTCGATGCAGCACTTAAGATGCCTATTCTGACTCGACATGTTATACTTAGGCTTGTCAACTGTCCCTAATTTGATAGGTAACAGACAATAGGCCGTCCTTATTGATTTTGAGAAGCCACTTCTTAATGACTCGCTCACATAATTCCAATAAAGTATCTATTATAATGAGATTCCTACCGAAAACCGTTTTGTGTTATGTTAGGATAAAATAATCGATAGCTAACAAACGAAGTGTTTTCATCAGTACCCGTAGTCTGACGAACTACAGCACGGGTACAACTAAGGATGGGTTTTATCATTAAAGCCACCTTTAACAACAGATGTCGTGGTGCTGAATAGAAACTTGAATATACAAGTTGGACTTTGGGGATAGGAACCGTCGTTTAATAGTTAGAAGGGACTAATTGATTGCAGACGAGACAATCTTCTGCGAAGACAACAACCAGCACCTACTTCCTGGACAAGGACTATCGGAAAAATGCAGTGTATCTGTGCAATACGTCTCGAGCAACCTGATCACACACTGGTTGTCAGTTTATAAAATAAAGAATAAACGGGAGGGGCCAATTTAGGTGAACCCATTGATACAGGTTTGAAGGAGCATGATAGACTGACACTTAATATTTATCTGATCAAGATAAATGCTACAAAGTAGACTGTGTATCAATAAGTTGTTCATGCACAAATGGGGCTTTATTTTACGAATAACGACCTAATCAGCATACTCCAAAATGCGCCCATGACTGTTTTGTACTAAAACAATGAAAGCCGTTCTGAAGATGATCGTATGATTCATACCTGGTATTTTGCTATGGACGACGATTAGAGTCTACTACCTTCGCTTATAGTTTTGTGGTGTCCTTCATTACCCACTTAGGTGCATGTCTCCAAGACCTCACCTTCAAAGTGCGTTTACTCCTCCAGATGTAAATGTTCAGACATGTAAATTAGTATACAGTGTGGGGGCATGACAACCAATTGTGCAATACCGAGGTTTGTAGTTGAGCATGTTTGGCTTTATCAGTATAATGAAGGACTTTATTGCCTCAAAATCATTCTAATTATTTCTCCTCTGCAAAGTAATTTAGTGTGGGAAAGAACGAAACGTAATCTGTACAGTAAATTATTTTATATACCTTTACAAAAAATAAAAGCTATATACTTTCCACAGGTGTATCAGTCAATGTTTTATCGTTATCACTTAACATATTCTTCTAAATAAACACTCAATCAACTTCCTTTCGTGTTTTATTCGGCGGAACAAAAAGCTTAAATGATATTAATATAACAAAACTTATCATTGTGTGTAAACTATTGAAATATAATTTTACTTTACTTAAATAGTATGCTACGTAACTCTTTGTCTAAATTAATTGTTTTATTGAGCTATCTACACTTCGACTCAAAAGTATATCAGAAATGCAAGTTGATAAAACTTTCTTGCATGTAAAGCTAATGTGATCTCCAAGCTTCTCACATATGAAAATACTAGCGGTTTTTTATATCACAAATGATTCAGTTTGATCTCACGTGTTAGGTGGAACAATACAGTGACTAGTAAAGTTAAAGTGTTAAGTAAGTCAACCAATGAGGATAAGGCTGGGAAGAGTTAGAGGTGCTAATACCGAGACATATAATCAATTCATACGATATTATTCGTTGTTGATCTAAGCCACTTAGGTAGGTAGATATAGCCTAGCTGGGATCTTCGTGACGACAAGACAACATGCTCATATCTTAGACCCAGAATAACTACGAACATATAGCATCTCTGTTTTTTCCACAACATTTATTCACTTATGTTTTATAGTTTTTCTAAGTGTGGCAACTTCGTCAGATACGTTTTTGTGTAGGAGTCTACGACATCAATCAGTCATGGAATACAGGGTGGATATCATCTTAAAACTACTGAGCTTATCTGAGTACTGGTGTTTGTTATCCGAGTCTGAGAAATCTAAGTATTTAATACACTTGACCATTTCACATTGTATTTCTAAACCAAAGGGTGATATGAGTCACTTACGAACCATTAATTAATGTACATCAAAAGCAGAACACATTCCAAGTATTTTGAGATTTTTGTTGAAAGTACTTACATTGACTGTAATTGAATCTCACGTATCTTAACCGTCAGCACACTGAGTACCGCAATGACGGAACTGTGGTTCGAAACCCCACGTGCATATAAAATTACCAGCAGCTGACTGAGAAAATGAAGCACTAGTGATATCCTCCCCAACTTCATTTCCTACATAGCTCACGTTAGCATACATTTGCCTACTTATCTAATTAAACGAGCAACCCAAATTTAAATACATCGAAGTGAGAGATCTGCGACTATGTGAAGACAAATGTTTACCGATTAAGCATATGACACTTAAATCAATGCCTCACGCTTACCTTAATATTTAATTTCTTTTGCAACAACTCTGATAATTCTGCGACCTCTAACAGTGAGAGAGCGCTGATACGATTAACGATATCGTGTATGTGTTTAGGATATTCTTTTTCATTACTGTCACAGAAAGAAGGTGGAATTAATTCAGAATCCTTCACAGCATTCGATGACATCTGTGAAAACCATTTTGAACGCTCATTTAGCAATGTTTGATATGGCACACGCCTACTAAACCGACTTAAACTTTTGACAAAAACGCCGAAGGTCATCTCGGAATCAAAATAGCGCCGTGGACCTTGGAATTGTCCAAGAGTAAAGAAAGTTGATTCTTCAAAATTGATCGATCTATACTGTGGCTGTAAGAATTTTCACATGGCAGTTCAAGTGTTTGACATTATGTGAAGGTGGGCAGTTTTCTTATGTGCAGATGTGATATGATATCCAAATACACTGAAATAAGTATTTCTAAATAACAGTTCACTCATAACCTTGTCTTTTGCTGTGTTATATGACATCTGATCTAAATTGTGTAGCCGGTAGTATTTCAGATAATGCGTCTAGAATTCTAGTCTTGGCCCACGTACCACGGAGTGGGGGCTAAGTTTTTGTAGAGTAGAGAAAGCTACCACAGCCCTCTGAAGGGTTACTTGTGGAGAGAAACGGAGATTAAAGCAAAGGATCCCAAAGAAGATTTACGGTTCAGGTACGGGACAGAGATGATGGGCAGTAATGGAAAGCAAGAAGCTGGAGAAGGGAAGTTGTGTCGTCTAAACAGCGCGGTGAACCAGATAGTGTCCTAATTCGATATCAATTGACAACCATGATGTGCAGTGAATTCATTATTTTTACTATTTTACAATGAACGTATGATTTCATATTTTTCGGCCTTCACATAGCACTTTTATATTGACTCGAACTGTACGCTTATGAAACTAATTCATATACCTGTATAATGCATTTACAGAAACTAATTTTACACATGTTTTTCTAATATTTGCCAATGTATTGTTGGACATTGGTTTTCGCTTGATATATATACCTATATATTTACGCGGTTACACTAACGTTCGCCTGGCGCTCTTCTGAGTTTGATTTCGTTAACAATACACCTTTTCAATTTTTCACTTGTGCCTTTGATACGACGTTGTTCGATATTTAGTCTCACACTGTGTTAACACATCCTATAACGTCAAAACGTGGATATACTATGCTATTATAATTGGAATCATATGAAGTACCCCGTACGTTATCATCAGCTATGATGCATTAACTGTGAACCTTGACCTGGTATTTATTAGATCTGCCCCTGACCACTGGTTTCTAGTAGTCGTTCTTTTGATTGTGACACTATAGGGGATTTTTGAATATATCACATCGATCCTAGGGCAGTCGATCCTTAATGGTGTGCAATTGTTTTATAGATTTTTGTCCACATGAAGGCGAAAATTTTGATTCCTAAGATTTTTCGTGACAAGACAAAAACGGTAAGGCCATAAAAGATGCTCTGAAATGGTTTGAAATGCTATCTCCCTCTGAGAAACATTGAAGTTTGCTTCCACTTGTTGAACCTTTTCGATGTCTGAGCAGTTACCTTACGGAATAGTACCATTTAGAAAGTTGGTGTGTTACTTTTGGCTGTTCGTGAAAGATCTTTAGTCAGATAAGCAGGGATTTCGGATCGACAACGTATCGTGATTTTAACGACCAAATTGTTTCTCCGACTAGACTCACCAGCCCTGTTTTCCTCCTCGTCAAAGAAATGCATTTGGGTTGGAGAATAACACATACGTACTGTAATAGGATCGTATCTCCTTTGCATGCAAAAGCACTCAAATCCAGGTGTGTATTATAAGGAATATTATTGTTGTCCTTGAAACTTGCTCCAATACCACAAGATTTGGTTTTTACTGTGTCTTATCTAGGTAAATGTGCAAGCTCTGTCACTAGCTCCATGTTTAAATTTTCTATATGTTTTAGTTTATTATAAAGCACCATTAGTCTCCAGGATAGTCTCCTACCGCCGTAGCCTGTGTCAAATCCCCTTGAGTTAGAGTAAGTTATTGATCTGTGAGCGCATAGTCTATAACCGAGATTTCCTTTGTGGCAAACAGTTTTTCCTTCAGATGATTTAGCAACGTATTGCTTTTTGTTTCCCCTGAAACCACAGCAATACCATTTAAGCTTCTCACGCGTAGTTAACGACTATTTCTTTACCAACCCTAAATACTGATCCAATTATGGTATAGTTTTATCCTCTAGAAACTTGTGAAATTTCATTCTTCTGCAAGTGATGCATTTAAAAGTCAGCAATCATCACGATGCTTCTATTTTCTGGTTTTAATAGTAATTTAATCCCGTCTCAGGAATATCTGATACAATTTTACTAACCATTGTGTATCGTCCAGTTTTTCAGTGTTCACATCCACATTAAGAATCGTTTCCCTGTATTCGGAGTCGCTGCCGCATGTCTACAGTGGCTGCAGCAGACTTAGCTATGACACTGCTTGATTACAATGGAGTGCACTATTCTCAGTCGATATATGCAGCTTTTGTGATTGGTGCAAGCTGATTTCATGTTGGGAAGGAACACACAGTGGCGGTGTTTATAGATCGGAAAAATGATACATAAACGAATGCAGCAATAGCTTTGTAACTATTAGTTTACATATATAGTTTTTTATGAAAACAGTATGCAAATAATAGCGCAGCTTATCAATAAATGTGGGGAAGCGGATTGAATCATCCTTTAAAAATCTACAAGCTATATCAACTCTTAGATATACTATTGTTATTTCCTAACATTTAACCAGTCCTGAATAAACTTATGCGCATCAGTAAAAGTAGTCAGTAGCTAATCTCACATACAAGTACTTGTGGAAAAACACAGATTCGAAAGAATGAACTACATAGTCGTGCTATCTTAAGAGGTATACATTTAGTGAGTAAAAATGTTGGGTTTTTGGCCAGAAAAGTTTAATAATTTGCCAGGTTAGTGACAGCAAAGCAGAGGACGGGCGTTGATATGGCATATCCCCTGTTTTAAGTGGTGCCTCCAGCTTTACCTTGAGGACTGCGATTGAATACATCAAAACAAACCAGGTTGGACAAGTAGATACCAGTTAGATCAGACTTTAAAAAGCCTTGACCATTCAAATTCAACCCAGCCACTAGCTAACATTCGATTGCTGTTTAAACCTAATTGTATTTTGGTGTCAGGGAGAAGCACCATGCAGTAGTGACAGCTATTGGAGCCAGAGCCAATATAATTCGGTTTTCCGATACAAAAGCCGCCATTTCGGCTAACGCAAAAGGCGGCTGACTGGGATAGTGCACAATAAATCTAACAACTGATTTGAGCTGTTGGATTAAATTAGTTAGAAAACTAATGCACAAATATGAGCCCATTACAAAAAAACGCCAGTAAAGAAAGAACTAAGTTGTATAGTAAGTGCATGTTCAAAATACAGTCGCCAGTTCGTAGGGAGCTATCGAAACGTGAAAACTGCCACTTAAAATAAGTACGTGGATAAAACATGACAGTGAGAGAAATGAACATGCTTATATATCTTAGACAAATCATAGGATTTTTGAAGAATTTACTGAGTAAAAAATAGAACAATCTGCAGAATATATTGCGAACAAAGGATAAAAATGAAGAAACCAAAAGTTGAAAAAAGATAAGTCGTCAAGTGTCAGGGGAAAAATATAGATTGAAACTGAGTATAATAGCAGAAAAAATAAGCAAAATGAGGACAGATTTCAACAAAATTACAAAGGAAGGAACGAAAGCATAATATAAAATGAAACAAAGACACCAGAAATAGAATAAATAAGGCAAGAGAAGGTAAAGCAGCATACCAAACATGAATTCAGCAAAGCAGTCTGTGCCTCCACACAAAAGACAGAGCGTTCAAAACTGAAATGTCAATTATATTATTTATAAGAAGAGGCGATGATGAATGTGAAGTGATGTGATGTGATAATGGTGTGATTGTGTTTAGTGTTTGTGGTTGTGGTTGATGGTTGTATGGTGAAAAGAGGAGGCGGTCTCCACGCGCGGACCGGGCTGTCACATGGCCACCATTCACAGGCGCTATCCCGCTACCGCACCACGCGGGGACTTTTGCCTGCTGGGTTTCCCCCCTGGGCCGGTGCGCCCCTCCTTAGTCGACCTGGACAACCCGTCCTCCGACAGGTCATCCATATCGGCGCCGTGCTTAGCGTGGACGCCCGATCAACATGAGCACCCATATGCCAGAACTCCCGGTCCCGCGAAATTCCGCACCCTGGCCTCCAAGTAGCTAGATTACAGGCGTACGCCACCACGCCCAGCCGTCATAAGCCATTCCACTCAACTATATCAATCACATCAACACTACCAGTCCACACTGATTGCACAGCTCACACACACACACACACACACACACAGAGCCAACACCTTCACCACAACTATCAACCGAATTCACTCAATCACTCATTCATTCATTAATGCGCTTCATCAATCAACAAGTCAACCGACTCCAGATCGACTCTCACCTGTTGCTTATCACACTGACTCATCGACTAGTCTCAATTTCGCCTTCCACATCTGCACCGAATAATATCATACATACAACATCACTCATGTCACACCAGGAACACCATACAATCTACTCCCACTGGCTCCACAAACAACACCATCTACACACTGAGAGAAGACGCTGAGTGTGAGACGAAATGAGAAGAGATGAGAAGAGGTGACCAGAAGACAAAGAGACATTGAAGAGACGTGACATGCATGAGAATCTGTCTACATTCGCAAGAGTTGAATAGGTATGAAGGGTGGTTTGGCGAAGCAGACTATCAGGGTGTAGTAGTGTGTGGGACTCGAGGAGTATTAGTGCAGGAGAATCGACTGCACACACCTCAAATGGATTAGAGGAGAAAATTGTCAATGTGTGTATAGCAGTGGATGTGTGCTTGAGTTTAAATGTGTGAGAAATGAGAGACAGGCATGGTGTGTTCGATAGTGACAGGAAGTGAGAGATTGTGGAGTGGAGTGAGAGGCAGTTTGTCAATTAGTGAGCTTCTAGGTGTCTGACAGCCAGCCAGCATGTCCGTCTGTCTGTCCGTTTGTCAGTTTGTCTGTGTGTGTGTCTGTGTGTGCTTGAGTGTGTGGTGATGAGGTGAGGTGTTGTGCTACCTGGTGAGTACATTTATCTGTGTGGTTGTGGTTGTAGTTGTAGTTGTAGTTGTGATTCACGATGTTGAATCGGCGTCAAATGATCTTATTCTGCATATTCATGATGATGAAGATGAGTTTGTGTGTTTATGTGATGTGTTTGTTGTGAATTGAGTGAGTAGACAATGCCTTTTGATGGTGGTTTATGGATTGATGTGTAATGATGATTGGTGGTCGGTGGTGGAATGATTGTACGGGCTTGCATGATGTTGTCATAGAGAATGGAGATTGTTGAGGTTTGGTTTTTAGTTGAGTTGTTAAATGAATGAGTCAGTGAGTGATTTGTTTTGTATATGCAGACGTGCTGGCGTGTTTGTGTTTCTGCAGGGGAACTGTGGATAATGATAATAAGAAGCAATGATGTATCTGATGTGATCATGTTTGAATTTGGTTTTTTGTTTTCTCTTGTGATTTTGTGTTTTTATATTTGTGTTTTTGGAATTTTAGAGCTTTTAATGTTTTCCGTTTTGTCTTTGCAGTTATTCTCCTTACCGTTTTTATTGAACATCTCATTGGTCCACTGGAATTTTCCGTGAATTTATGGCTTCTTATATGCCTCTCGTGCATTTTTATATTATGTCTGATTTGTTTTCTCCGTTGGAGGTTTCACCGTATAAACTGTAGTGATAAACATGTATTGATACAAACGAAGCTAACATTGATTCATTTATTGGAAATATGCAACAATTTACCAAAGAAACACGAATATTTCATAACTAAAATATCTTGTGTTCTTCCCTACTTTCTTATTCTATATTCCCACTCCGAATACACAATTTTTGATATTTGGTTCACACTACTTAATTCGGGTAGATAATACCATTTTTATTCAGTGAGAGTTGATTCTGTCATTATACACGGCTTATAAAGTGAATATTGAATTAAAATATCTTTAGATATGATTTATTTACTTGACTCATGTTTCTCTGACTTCCATTTACTCATCAGTTATTTTATAGTTTCATGTTGCATTTTTTCCAGTTAACCTTTATACATCTGATCTCTTTTTCCCCCACGAAATTCTGAAAATTCGCGGATTTTTTCATTGTATATATCAGTTGCAAGTAATATTACTCACTGAACACTACGAAGAAATACTGGTGTTATCATTTCATCCCCGCTTTCATATTGTGTTAAAAAGACTTCTGTTTGTTTCTTTCACACAAACATGGTGTATATTCTCTGAATTCCCTCTATCCTAAATGGTAAAGATATTTGTGATATTTGAAATGATCCAATTTTAGATTGTCCAAAAATTTCCCCCAGATTTGTCGAAAAAGTCAGTATTAATACTATTGTTACATAGAGACACTTTATAACATGAATCGTATGAGGTATATCAACAAGATACAATCTTCACACTTATTTATTCGATTATTTATATTCACTGTTTCAGTTCGCTCATAACCAATATATAATTAATAATCTATGATTCAACCCACTTATTCTTAGTAATTGATGCCTGTTTATGGTGAGAATGTTGAAACATTTATAGACTGTTGATAATTATCGAAAGAGTTATTTATCCGATATACCGTTATATATCATTTATATAATCGATTCTTCATAAATAGTACTCACAGTATTAAAAAGTAATTGATCATCAAAAGAAAGTCAAGTTTAACACGTGTTCCACAACTGAGTTATTATATTTTAGAATCTCCCTACCAACTGACTATCGAATCTTACATTTCCATATAAACTAAGAATTCCCAATAGTCATCTGATATTCATCTACATCTATACTCTCCGGATATGCATCTTTACTTTAAATTCCTCTGAATATGAGCTTTAGGTGGTATCTAGGTCCTCTTGGATCCTATCATTGGACTCATTTTATGACAACCATTTGCACGGATCTTGTATACTTGTACATAAACAATTAAACATTTCTATACTCATTATCTGTCAGCAGAATACATCTTCATGTATTTGAATAAAATTAAGAGAACTATCAGAGTAAGAATGTATGCTACACGCAACTACAAATCTTCACAGTCTATTAGTTTCTTAGATTGTGTGAGACTATTCACTAAGTGACAAAATTATGATTTTGTACAGCCAAATTTTCATTCCAACGTTTTTGAGACTGCACTGTTCCAATCAGTTAAATGACCAACATCAACTCATTTACGGCTCGTATAAGTGCAGAATCAGTGGAAACAGATAGAATATATTATATTATTATTCTCTTGCGTTCGGAGTGGAATATAGGGCTTCAACAACACATCTCCACTTTGTTCTGTTTTCTGCCGTCCTCTTCAGCTGGATCCACAATTGACCAAACTCTCTCATCTCTTCCTTACACGATCTCCTCTATGTCACCCTCACACTGAAGACCCACTCTTTTCGCTTCCCATTGGGATTCCACTCGAGGGCCTGGCGTGCGATATCATTCAGCAGTCTCCTTCCTCAATATATGCCCGATCCATCTCCACTTTCTCCTGCATATTTGTTGAGCGATCGGCTCTTGGTTGGTTTGTTCTAATAGTTTCTTATTGCTTATTCTTTCTGGCCATTTGATCTTCAGTATGGAGCCAGCATAGGCAGCTGTTGATGAAAGTCTGTAACCTGTTGGAAATCCTTTTCGTGACACACAGTGTAAGTTTCTGACCTGTATAGAAGCACTGACTGACTTCACATTGGGGCTGAAAATCCTAACTTTGTTCTTTATGCTGAGTGCAGAAGATTTCTAAACTGGTTTTATTTTTATTTATTTATTTATTTTAGTATAGCTTGACTCCGCACAGTGTTTTTTGACAGAAGTATGGAATTTTCAGCATGAGATATCGGTAGCCCAAATTTTGCAGGCCGACCATTGATATCGGTTGTGCGTCGGCCGGGGATCGAACCCCGGACCATGTGCATGGTCGGCGGGAGTCCCAACCGCTGTGCCACCGACGCACAAGTTGATGAAGGCGTATCTTCCCTTTCCGATTCTGACTTTGACATCTTCATCCGTTCCACCTGTAGTTGAAACGATGCTTCCCAAATAGCTGAAGGAGGTAACCTCTATTAAATCTCTCCCGTTGATGGTGAGTGGTTCTGGTTGTTGTTGCTGTTGGTTGGTTGTTTATCTTCATCACCTCCATCTTCTCTGTGTTCACCTGCGGTCCTGTTTTAGCTGCCGCCTTCTTCAGCCAGTTTGCTGGTTTTCGCTTGCAAGTCTTCGAGTTTGTGTGATATTAGGCATATATCATCTGCAAAATCCGGATCTCCCAGAGATTTCTTATCGGTCGTACGGCGTATTTCTGATTCCTCGCCCCCAACAGTCTGACGCATAATCCAGTCCACCACAATTAAGAACATCATCGGTGATAATAAATAGATACAAGACAAGAATGAAAGTGGTACTGAAAAATAATTCGTTCACAGTGCCTTCTGATATTTCACATACAAAAATGTATGATGAGAATTCGTGGATAGTGGCATATCAAAAAACATACAGTTGAAGAATCATCAAGAAATGCCTATCAATTCAGTAATACTTCCCACTATTATCCAGTCCACACAGTCACAGAAAAGCCTAATATAATATTTCGGTTAGAAACAAAACATGCTGCAGTTGTAAATTAGCTGAAACTTCGAACTGAAAATAGATTACTTAGGCCCAGTGAACTCTCAACACTATGGCTATCCTTTTAGAAGTCTTTACAGAAATCCAGAATGACGAACGTAATGAAACTTTCGACTGAGTAAACCAAATGTTTCAGTTATGCATGAAATCCAAAACATAGGATTTCTCTGAAATACAGTCCTGTATTACACAAAGAGGTGGTAAATATATTATGCAGCCTTAAATTGTGGGGCGTTTAAAGTTGAAAGACGTCAGGATATACTATCATTTTGCCCAATAATAAATGATAGCAGACCTGTATCAAAAGCGATCAAAAACCAGATCGAATGGAGAGCGAATATACTGATAAAAATAAAGGGATTAGATCAAATAGTTTGCAACAAAAGGTGGAATACAGATAAAGCATGTAAAGTAGATACCATTTAACGATTAGGAGATAACTACTGCTGACCAGATAGAATGTGTATGCATTATGTGAGACGAATTTCAAAGGAAAACAATGGTTAAGCGTACGGGGTGATGACATTGTAAATAACTTACACTACTCACTATAAAAAGTAGTATAAATTTCAACACAAAAATAGTTAGGAAGAATATATTCGGGAGGAATTAACAAACATACTGGATTTGTAGTGCTGTGCAAAACTTGAACAATTACTTAGTGATACATGAGTCACTCTTAGGGGAGAAACTGTACAGCTGAACTTGATTCAACAGTGAATTTCAGTCTCAGGATGGTTATTTACACTGGTACTGTTTTGTTCAGTAATACTTCTTCATCACGAAGTTAGTTTTTGGTGTTGTTCTATGGATTATATACAGTGTATTTCAGTATCATTTTGTCAGGAAACAAGAGATATTCATTACAGATGGATGTGTGTTCCAATATGATATAAATCTAAGTGATACCAGATACGCATGTCTTCACTTTTTATTTTATATTAATGATTCACAGGTTACAGTATATGATCATACTGAAAAGATTCTCCTTTATGATGAATCGTGAAATTGGCAAAATGCTGAAAAACGATCAATTGCAGCTATCGTTTAAACAGATACATTTCAGATAAATGGAAGTAATCCCTATGAGTGTCATGGATCAAGTTGAACTAAACGGAGTATTATTCAAATTATGAACTAGGTGCCAAACACACTAACACTTTACTAAGTCAGCTAGAATATAGAAGTTATGAAGTCTACTCTAACTTGCTAGCTTAACCTAAAGACGTGGATTTTCAATTATTAACCCTCAATATTTAGTGTTATTTGCACCCTCTTCGACTGGCTGTAACACATTCTTTGAATGAGTTTATTTTGAATGAACTCTGGATTACCATCCTTTGTAAATACACAGATAAATCGAGTTTCGTAAGCTGTAAAAGGCTACACGATTATTAAGATATCTTCAATACAATGACGCAACAATTGTTACAGATGTCTTAGAAATCCTGCCATAACCACACAATGAAATTACAAATCTCAGAAATTTATGCTATCAATTTCATGCTATTTCCCATCATTAAGTAGTATACTCCATGTCACAAAAATATTTCTTGCATTAATATACTATTCTCGAACTGTATTGTGGCATTTGTAATTAACTCAAAACTACTTGTAACCAGTTGGATTACAGATTTCTACATAATGGATAGAATTCTTTCACGCCTTTACATATAGCGCATATAAGAATCCGAATATCGAATAAGGGTTGTCCTCCAGGACAAATTTATTTCCTGAATTCGTAATGTTTTCATTGTATAGAAGCCTATTCAGGTCAAACTCTCGCACACATTTACATAATATATACCGTCAGCATGAGGAATACAACTGACTATATACAGGACTTTTGAAATTTTCTTCAAGACTTATATAGAGGTATAAGGTAAGGGCAAATAAACAGTCCATCTCACCTGTCTAAATGAAACATGAAAGTTTTATGTAAGAATGTGTCCGACAAATGCACAGCTGTCGGCAATGTAATATCGTCTCTTCCTATTATAAACCTTGCTGAGAGTTATGACAATTTAATATAGTATCTCTATCTTGAGGATAACAATTTTGTGGAGTGGCTTCCTTCCACATGTTTCCTCACATCCTTTTCATTTCGTCACATCCTTTCCATTTCCTCACATGTTCAAAGATTCTCGTAAACCATTATTTATTATGTACACTTGACATTATCCCTTAAATATATGGACGTTTTATGGACAACTGCGGTTTACTCATTATCCCGTTCATTGTTACACCCCCCTCCATTGCTACTTTGTTCGAAGTTATGATAATCATCAAGAATTTTCACATTTCGAAGATTGTGCTATCAAAAGTCTTCATCTCTGTATAACACTAGATGCATCAATACACTGTGAAATAATACATTTACATTCACACAAATTCACACAACAAAAGGCGATTTAATTTTGTCTTTCTGAAAAGAAATCTCAGTGGTTTCATGCAACATAAACTTTCATTTGATTCCCAAATTATGGTGCCATTCATATGATTACTTATAAGACAGCAGTTTACTTATTTTAAGCTATTCTCTTATGCAGCCAGTGACCCGTATAGAATACTAAGGACGAAAACTTAGCAGAGCAAGTGTTTTGAATTTCTCACTCAAATGACTTCATTATTTTAAGTGCGATTCAACTCCTATTCGTTGTCGTAAATGGTGAAAGAAGGGACATCTGTGTGCCACAACTAACCTGAGGTAAAGAATAGCATCTAATTCCCTCTTAGATACGCAATTGGTAGGTTTCTTCTGAGAAATTCAGAACGATAATTAGAAACTGAACTTTCGATCATGCAAAGGACACGGTTGAATTACAGATGTTACAAAGTATTCACCTGAAATATGCCATGATATTTATAGATGAAAACAATGAACGCAACATTGAAAACCTTAAATTGTGAGTCGTCTTGGCTAAATGCAGTCATAAGCACTGTTATGGTGCGTCAAACTGATAAACACAGTAAGTGCACCAATATGATCGACGGGCAGAGACAAAGAACACACGAATACACTCAGTTAGGTAAAAAGGTCACAATAAACAATGTTCAAGAAAGGCTGGAATATAAGGGAAACATGTACGCCAAGTGCAGCTTAATCACAAAATCAAATTACTGTAGACAAAATATGATGTTAATAAACGGGATGAGATAGGGTTCTGAGTGAGTAAGCAATTACACCAGCGAAGCAATGACATAAAAACAAGTTAAAACATATACTACTCATTAAAAAGAAGTAGTACAAATTTCATACATAAAAACAGTGGTCACCGATATTTACTGGTTGATAGGGAAGAGAATTAATCCACGTGTCGGTATAATCAACAAATTGATTGAGATTCACTAAAAGACTACTATTATTATTATGAAGAATAGAGTATACTGATGAGTGTGGACATTTATTCATGGGTGTCCTCTGTATGTGTGTCGTTCCTGAGGAAGTGGTATAAGGACTGTTTAAATTTACGACGCTCCGCTTATTTCGTTCCAACTAACAGCATCACAAAGCTGCTGTTTCATGAGCTACTGGTTAGTCAGACATGCTAACCAAACTACGTTTATACAGCCATGTACCTGAATGAGGTTGTCTTGGTCGAGGTTGACTTTTGTGTCTATTTCACCGTGGGGGGGGGGGGGGACTTTCAAGTAATCATTTGGTTGCAGTGTCGTATCTAGAGGCACATTCTAGTCACGGTCGGGAAACCTAGTGACACAAACTATACTATTAGTCTTATAAACACTGTGGACTAAATGAACGTGCATGATTGTGTCTACAAGCAGTAGATATTGTAGAACGGGTAGGTAGATTGACTTTCATTCCGTATCGTAATGATAACTGAAAAGAAAATGAAACCCAATGAAGTGGGAAGATACTAGTTATCGAGAACCTCTAATGTGGATTCGTCAATTAGCAAGATTTACACTTCTACTTCAGTCACCACATTACTACACTAATACCACTTCGAAAATGAAGACTACTTCAAGCATATATTATCTTGCAGATTTCATGTTAGAAATCCGGAGAGATGATGGATAAGATTAATTAAACCACTCGTTGAGTGACGCGTAAAATCCGAACACGGGATTTGTCTGGAATATGGTACCATATTATGTATTAAATATTAAAACATAACATACGAACCCCCATATTTAAAGGTGTCTGTGTCTGAGTGCCGTCGAATGCAGGCTCACTGTGAGTCAATAGGTTGAACAGCAAGGCTATGTCGAGAGTGGCAACGGTCAGAATATAGTGCGCCTGAAACGCAGATCAAGAATAGAGTGACATAAATGAAAAAATTTCATCATGGAGTGATATAAAAATTGAGCATACACACAGGAAATTCTTAAATATGAGTGAATAATAATATGTCATAAGAATACGCTAAACTTCAGTGGAAATCAAATTCATTGTTATGCAGACATATCCTAATACTACTTATTCTTATTAAGTAGTGCTAAATTAAAAACCAAAAAGAAAAAAACATTGCGCAGTTTGGATATAATTAGGCATAGTGCGGCGAAATAACAATCAACCACGCTATTCCTGCGAACATAACAAAAATCGTGAATGATATTATTCGGTGCAGATGTGGAAGGCGAAATTGAGACTAGTCGATGAGTCAGTGTGATAAGCAAGAGGTGAGAGTCGATCTGGAGTCGGTTGACTTGTTGATTGATGAAGCGCATTAATGAATGAATGAGTGATTGAGTGAATTTGGTTGATAGTTGTGGTGAAGGTGTTGGCTGTGTGTGTGTGTGTTTGTGTGTGAGCTGTGCAATCAGTGTGGACTGGTAGTGTTGATGTGATTGATATAGTTGAGTGGAATGGCTTAGGACGGCTGGGCGTGGTGGCGTACGCCTGTAATCTAGCTACTTGGAGGCCAGGGTGCGGAATTTCGCGGGACCGGGAGTTCTGGCATATGGGTGCTCATGTTGATCGGGCGTCCACGCTAAGCACGGCGCCGATATGGATGACCTGTCGGAGGACGGGTTGTCCAGGTCGACTAAGGAGGGGCGCACCGGCCCAGGGGGGAAACCCAGCAGGCAAAAGTCCCCGCGTGGTGCGGTAGCGGGATAGCGCCTGTGAATGGTGGCCATGTGACAGCCCGGTCCGCGCGTGGAGACCGCCTCCTCTTTTCACCATACAACCATCAACCACAACCACAAACACTAAACACAATCACACCATTATCACATCACATCACTTCACATTCATCATCGCCTCTTCTTATTACTCACAGGTCAAATGATAACACACACACTCACTCACTCACTCACTCATTCATTCAACAACTCAACTAAAAACCAAACCTCAACAATCTCCATTCTCTATGACAACATCATGCAAGCCCGTACAATCATTCCACCACCGACCACCAATCATCATTACACATCAATCCATAAACCACCATCAAAAGGCATTGTCTACTCACTCAATTCACAACAAACACATCACATAAACACACAAACTCATCATCATCATCATCATCACATCATCATCATCATGAATATGGCGAATAAGATCATTTGTCGCCGATTCAACATCGTGAATCACAACTACAACTACAACTACAACTACAACCACAACCACACAGATAAATGTACTCACCAGGTAGCACAACACCTCACCTCATCACCACACACGCAAACACACAGACACACAGACATACATGCTGGCTGGCTGGCTGTCAGACACCTAGAAGCTCACTAATTGACAAACTGCCTCTCAATCCACTCCACTCCACTCCACTCCACAATCTCTCACTTCCTGTCACTATCGAACACACCATGCCTGTCTCTCATTTCCACACATTCAAACACAAGCACACATCCACTGCTGTACACACCCCAGCTAGCATCATTTTCGGGCGCACTGCAGATTTTTTGGGGCAAAATCTTCGGGCGCATTGCAGAACCTGGGACATTGGCCCTAAGTCTGCCCCAAAAAGTTAGCTGTCATTCCTTGATGAAGTACATATGGATTACTCCCATTGGTTGATTTTGAGCCAATCACCGCTCACACAAAGGCCTCAAAAATCTGCAATGAGCCCGAAGTCTGCCCCAAAAGTCTGCAATGAGCCCGAAGTCTGCCCCAAAATGTCTGCAATGCGCCCGAAGTCTGCCCCAAAATGTCTGCAATGCGCCCGAAATCGTTGCTGGCTCGGACATTGACAATATTCTCCTCTAATCCATTTGAGGTGTGTGCAGTCGATTCTCCTGCACTAATACTCCTCGAGTCCCACACAGTACTACACCCTGATAGTCTGCTTCGCCAAACCACCCTTCATACCTATTCAACTCTTGCGAATGTAGACAGATTCTCATGCATGTCACGTCTCTTCAATGTCTCTTTGTCATCTGGTCGTCACCTCTTCTCATCTCTTCTCATTTCGTCTCACACTCAGCGTCTTCTCTCAGTGTGTAGATGGTGTTGTTTGTGGAGCCAGTGGGAGTAGATTGTATGGTGTGTGACATGGTGTGACATGAGTGATGTTGTATGTATGATATTATTCGGTGCAGATGTGGAAGGCGAAATTGAGACTAGTCGATGAGTCAGTGTGATAAGCAAGAGGTGAGAGTCGATCTGGAGTCGGTTGACTTGTTGATTGATGAAGCGCATTAATGAATGAATGAGTGATTGAGTGAATTTGGTTGATAGTTGTGGTGAAGGTGTTGGCTGTGTGTGTGTGTGTGTGTTTGTGTGTGAGCTGTGCAATCAGTGTGGACTGGTAGTGTTGATGTGATTGATATAGTTGAGTGGAATGGCTTAGGACGGCTGGGCGTGGTGGCGTACGCCTGTAATCTAGCTACTTGGAGGCCAGGGTGCGGAATTTCGCGGGACCGGGAGTTCTGGCATATGGGTGCTCATGTTGATCGGGCGTCCACGCTAAGCACGGCGCCGATATGGATGACCTGTCGGAGGACGGGTTGTCCAGGTCGACTAAGGAGGGGCGCACCGGCCCAGGGGGGAAACCCAGCAGGCAAAAGTCCCCGCGTGGTGCGGTAGCGGGATAGCGCCTGTGAATGGTGGCCATGTGACAGCCCGGTCCGCGCGTGGAGACCGCCTCCTCTTTTCACCATACAACCATCAACCACAACCACAAACACTAAACACAATCACACCATTATCACATCACATCACTTCACATTCATCATCGCCTCTTCTTATTACTCACAGGTCAAATGATAACACACACACACACTCACTCACTCACTCACTCATTCATTCAACAACTCAACTAAAAACCAAACCTCAACAATCTCCATTCTCTATGACAACATCATGCAAGCCCGTACAATCATTCCACCACCGACCACCAATCATCATTACACATCAATCCATAAACCACCATCAAAAGGCATTGTCTACTCACTCAATTCACAACAAACACATCACATAAACACACAAACTCATCATCATCATCATCATCATCACATCATCATCATCATGAATATGGCGAATAAGATCATTTGTCGCCGATTCAACATCGTGAATCACAACTACAACTACAACTACAACCACAACCACACAGATAAATGTACTCACCAGGTAGCACAACACCTCACCTCATCACCACACACGCAAACACACAGACACACAGACATACATGCTGGCTGGCTGGCTGTCAGACACCTAGAAGCTCACTAATTGACAAACTGCCTCTCATCCCACTCCACTCCACTCCACAATCTCTCACTTCCTGTCACTATCGAACACACCATGCCTGTCTCTCATTTCCACACATTCAAACACAAGCACACATCCACTGCTGTACACACCCCAGCTAGCATCATTTTCGGGCGCACTGCAGATTTTTTGGGGCAAAATCTTCGGGCGCATTGCAGAACCTGGGACATTGGCCCTAAGTCTGCCCCAAAAAGTTAGCTGTCATTCCTTGATGAAGTACATATGGATTACTCCCATTGGTTGATTTTGAGCCAATCACCGCTCACACAAAGGCCTCAAAAATCTGCAATGAGCCCGAAGTCTGCCCCAAAATGTCTGCAATGAGCCCGAAGTCTGCCCCAAAATGTCTGCAATGCGCCCGAAATCGTTGCTGGCTCGGACATTGACAATATTCTCCTCTAATCCATTTGAGGTGTGTGCAGTCGATTCTCCTGCACTAATACTCCTCGAGTCCCACACAGTACTACACCCTGATAGTCTGCTTCGCCAAACCACCCTTCATACCTATTCAACTCTTGCGAATGTAGACAGATTCTCATGCATGTCACGTCTCTTCAATGTCTCTTTGTCATCTGGTCGTCACCTCTTCTCATCTCTTCTCATTTCGTCTCACACTCAGCGTCTTCTCTCAGTGTGTAGATGGTGTTGTTTGTGGAGCCAGTGGGAGTAGATTGTATGGTGTGTGACATGGTGTGACATGAGTGATGTTGTATGTATGATATTATTCGGTGCAGATGTGGAAGGCGAAATTGAGACTAGTCGATGAGTCAGTGTGATAAGCAACAGGTGAGAGTCGATCTGGAGTCGGTTGACTTGTTGATTGATGAAGCGCATTAATGAATGAATGAGTGATTGAGTGAATTTGGTTGATAGTTGTGGTGAAGGTGTTGGCTGTGTGTGTGTGTGTGTGTTTGTGTGTGAGCTGTGCAATCAGTGTGGACTGGTAGTGTTGATGTGATTGATATAGTTGAGTGGAATGGCTTAGGACGGCTGGGCGTGGTGGCGTACGCCTGTAATCTAGCTACTTGGAGGCCAGGGTGCGGAATTTCGCGGGACCGGGAGTTCTGGCATATGGGTGCTCATGTTGATCGGGCGTCCACGCTAAGCACGGCGCCGATATGGATGACCTGTCGGAGGACGGGTTGTCCAGGTCGACTAAGGAGGGGCGCACCGGCCCAGGGGGGAAACCCAGCAGGCAAAAGTCCCCGCGTGGTGCGGTAGCGGGATAGCGCCTGTGAATGGTGGCCATGTGACAGCCCGGTCCGCGCGTGGAGACCGCCTCCTCTTTTCACCATACAACCATCAACCACAACCACAAACACTAAACACAATCACACCATTATCACATCACATCACTTCACATTCATCATCGCCTCTTCTTATTACTCACAGGTCAAATGATAACACACACACACACACACTCACTCACTCACTCATTCATTCAACAACTCAACTAAAAACCAAACCTCAACAATCTCCATTCTCTATGACAACATCATGCAAGCCCGTACAATCATTCCACCACCGACCACCAATCATCATTACACATCAATCCATAAACCACCATCAAAAGGCATTGTCTACTCACTCAATTCACAACAAACACATCACATAAACACACAAACTCATCATCATCATCATCATCAATCATCATCATCATGAATATGGCGAATAAGATCATTTGTCGCCGATTCAACATCGTGAATCACAACTACAACTACAACTACAACCACAACCACACAGATAAATGTACTCACCAGGTAGCACAACACCTCACCTCATCACCACACACGCAAACACACAGACACACAGACATACATGCTGGCTGGCTGGCTGTCAGACACCTAGAAGCTCACTAATTGACAAACTGCCTCTCACTCCACTCCACTCCACAATCTCTCACTTCCTGTCACTATCGAACACACCATGCCTGTCTCTCATTCCCACACATTCAAACACAAGCACACATCCACTGCTGTACACACCCCAGCTAGCATCATTTTCGGGCGCACTGCAGATTTTTTGGGGCAAAATCTTCGGGCGCATTGCAGAACCTGGGACATTGGCCCTAAGTCTGCCCCAAAAAGTTAGCTGTCATTCCTTGATGAAGTACATATGGATTACTCCCATTGGTTGATTTTGAGCCAATCACCGCTCACACAAAGGCCTCAAAAATCTGCAATGAGCCCGAAGTCTGCCCCAAAATGTCTGCAATGAGCCCGAAGTCTGCCCCAAAATGTCTGCAATGCGCCCGAAATCGTTGCTGGCTCGGACATTGACAATATTCTCCTCTAATCCATTTGAGGTGTGTGCAGTCGATTCTCCTGCACTAATACTCCTCGAGTCCCACACAGTACTACACCCTGATAGTCTGCTTCGCCAAACCACCCTTCATACCTATTCAACTCTTGCGAATGTAGACAGATTCTCATGCATGTCACGTCTCTTCAATGTCTCTTTGTCATCTGGTCGTCACCTCTTCTCATCTCTTCTCATTTCGTCTCACACTCAGCGTCTTCTCTCAGTGTGTAGATGGTGTTGTTTGTGGAGCCAGTGGGAGTAGATTGTATGGTGTGTGACATGGTGTGACATGAGTGATGTTGTATGTATGATATTATTCGGTGCAGATGTGGAAGGCGAAATTGAGACTAGTCGATGAGTCAGTGTGATAAGCAACAGGTGAGAGTCGATCTGGAGTCGGTTGACTTGTTGATTGATGAAGCGCATTAATGAATGAATGAGTGATTGAGTGAATTTGGTTGATAGTTGTGGTGAAGGTGTTGGCTGTGTGTGTGTGTGTGTGTGTTTGTGTGTGAGCTGTGCAATCAGTGTGGACTGGTAGTGTTGATGTGATTGATATAGTTGAGTGGAATGGCTTAGGACGGCTGGGCGTGGTGGCGTACGCCTGTAATCTAGCTACTTGGAGGCCAGGGTGCGGAATTTCGCGGGACCGGGAGTTCTGGCATATGGGTGCTCATGTTGATCGGGCGTCCACGCTAAGCACGGCGCCGATATGGATGACCTGTCGGAGGACGGGTTGTCCAGGTCGACTAAGGAGGGGCGCACCGGCCCAGGGGGGAAACCCAGCAGGCAAAAGTCCCCGCGTGGTGCGGTAGCGGGATAGCGCCTGTGAATGGTGGCCATGTGACAGCCCGGTCCGCGCGTGGAGACCGCCTCCTCTTTTCACCATACAACCATCAACCACAACCACAAACACTAAACACAATCACACCATTATCACATCACATCACTTCACATTCATCATCGCCTCTTCTTATTACTCACAGGTCAAATGATAACACACACACACACACACTCACTCACTCACTCATTCATTCAACAACTCAACTAAAAACCAAACCTCAACAATCTCCATTCTCTATGACAACATCATGCAAGCCCGTACAATCATTCCACCACCGACCACCAATCATCATTACACATCAATCCATAAACCACCATCAAAAGGCATTGTCTACTCACTCAATTCACAACAAACACATCACATAAACACACAAACTCATCATCATCATCATCATCATCATCATCATGAATATGGCGAATAAGATCATTTGTCGCCGATTCAACATCGTGAATCACAACTACAACTACAACTACAACCACAACCACACAGATAAATGTACTCACCAGGTAGCACAACACCTCACCTCATCACCACACACGCAAACACACAGACACACAGACATACATGCTGGCTGGCTGGCTGTCAGACACCTAGAAGCTCACTAATTGACAAACTGCCTCTCACTCCACTCCACTCCACAATCTCTCACTTCCTGTCACTATCGAACACACCATGCCTGTCTCTCATTTCCACACATTCAAACACAAGCACACATCCACTGCTGTACACACCCCAGCTAGCATCATTTTCGGGCGCACTGCAGATTTTTTGGGGCAAAATCTTCGGGCGCATTGCAGAACCTGGGACATTGGCCCTAAGTCTGCCCCAAAAAGTTAGCTGTCATTCCTTGATGAAGTACATATGGATTACTCCCATTGGTTGATTTTGAGCCAATCACCGCTCACACAAAGGCCTCAAAAATCTGCAATGAGCCCGAAGTCTGCCCCAAAATGTCTGCAATGAGCCCGAAGTCTGCCCCAAAATGTCTGCAATGCGCCCGAAATCGTTGCTGGCTCGGACATTGACAATATTCTCCTCTAATCCATTTGAGGTGTGTGCAGTCGATTCTCCTGCACTAATACTCCTCGAGTCCCACACAGTACTACACCCTGATAGTCTGCTTCGCCAAACCACCCTTCATACCTATTCAACTCTTGCGAATGTAGACAGATTCTCATGCATGTCACGTCTCTTCAATGTCTCTTTGTCATCTGGTCGTCACCTCTTCTCATCTCTTCTCATTTCGTCTCACACTCAGCGTCTTCTCTCAGTGTGTAGATGGTGTTGTTTGTGGAGCCAGTGGGAGTAGATTGTATGGTGTGTGACATGGTGTGACATGAGTGATGTTGTATGTATGATATTATTCGGTGCAGATGTGGAAGGCGAAATTGAGACTAGTCGATGAGTCAGTGTGATAAGCAACAGGTGAGAGTCGATCTGGAGTCGGTTGACTTGTTGATTGATGAAGCGCATTAATGAATGAATGAGTGATTGAGTGAATTTGGTTGATAGTTGTGGTGAAGGTGTTGGCTGTGTGTGTGTGTGTGTGTTTGTGTGTGAGCTGTGCAATCAGTGTGGACTGGTAGTGTTGATGTGATTGATATAGTTGAGTGGAATGGCTTAGGACGGCTGGGCGTGGTGGCGTACGCCTGTAATCTAGCTACTTGGAGGCCAGGGTGCGGAATTTCGCGGGACCGGGAGTTCTGGCATATGGGTGCTCATGTTGATCGGGCGTCCACGCTAAGCACGGCGCCGATATGGATGACCTGTCGGAGGACGGGTTGTCCAGGTCGACTAAGGAGGGGCGCACCGGCCCAGGGGGGAAACCCAGCAGGCAAAAGTCCCCGCGTGGTGCGGTAGCGGGATAGCGCCTGTGAATGGTGGCCATGTGACAGCCCGGTCCGCGCGTGGAGACCGCCTCCTCTTTTCACCATACAACCATCAACCACAACCACAAACACTAAACACAATCACACCATTATCACATCACATCACTTCACATTCATCATCGCCTCTTCTTATTACTCACAGGTCAAATGATAACACACACACACACTCACTCACTCACTCATTCATTCAACAACTCAACTAAAAACCAAACCTCAACAATCTCCATTCTCTATGACAACATCATGCAAGCCCGTACAATCATTCCACCACCGACCACCAATCATCATTACACATCAATCCATAAACCACCATCAAAAGGCATTGTCTACTCACTCAATTCACAACAAACACATCACATAAACACACAAACTCATCATCATCATCATCATCATCATCATCATCATGAATATGGCGAATAAGATCATTTGTCGCCGATTCAACATCGTGAATCACAACTACAACTACAACTACAACCACAACCACACAGATAAATGTACTCACCAGGTAGCACAACACCTCACCTCATCACCACACACGCAAACACACAGACACACAGACATACATGCTGGCTGGCTGGCTGTCAGACACCTAGAAGCTCACTAATTGACAAACTGCCTCTCATCCCTCCACTCCACTCCACTCCACAATCTCTCACTTCCTGTCACTATCGAACACACCATGCCTGTCTCTCATTTCCACACATTCAAACACAAGCACACATCCACTGCTGTACACACCCCAGCTAGCATCATTTTCGGGCGCACTGCAGATTTTTTGGGGCAAAATCTTCGGGCGCATTGCAGAACCTGGGACATTGGCCCTAAGTCTGCCCCAAAAAGTTAGCTGTCATTCCTTGATGAAGTACATATGGATTACTCCCATTGGTTGATTTTGAGCCAATCACCGCTCACACAAAGGCCTCAAAAATCTGCAATGAGCCCGAAGTCTGCCCCAAAATGTCTGCAATGCGCCCGAAGTCTGCCCCAAAATGTCTGCAATGCGCCCGAAATCGTTGCTGGCTCGGACATTGACAATATTCTCCTCTAATCCATTTGAGGTGTGTGCAGTCGATTCTCCTGCACTAATACTCCTCGAGTCCCACACAGTACTACACCCTGATAGTCTGCTTCGCCAAACCACCCTTCATACCTATTCAACTCTTGCGAATGTAGACAGATTCTCATGCATGTCACGTCTCTTCAATGTCTCTTTGTCATCTGGTCGTCACCTCTTCTCATCTCTTCTCATTTCGTCTCACACTCAGCGTCTTCTCTCAGTGTGTAGATGGTGTTGTTTGTGGAGCCAGTGGGAGTAGATTGTATGGTGTGTGACATGGTGTGACATGAGTGATGTTGTATGTATGATATTATTCGGTGCAGATGTGGAAGGCGAAATTGAGACTAGTCGATGAGTCAGTGTGATAAGCAACAGGTGAGAGTCGATCTGGAGTCGGTTGACTTGTTGATTGATGAAGCGCATTAATGAATGAATGAGTGATTGAGTGAATTTGGTTGATAGTTGTGGTGAAGGTGTTGGCTGTGTGTGTGTGTGTGTGTGTTTGTGTGTGAGCTGTGCAATCAGTGTGGACTGGTAGTGTTGATGTGATTGATATAGTTGAGTGGAATGGCTTAGGACGGCTGGGCGTGGTGGCGTACGCCTGTAATCTAGCTACTTGGAGGCCAGGGTGCGGAATTTCGCGGGACCGGGAGTTCTGGCATATGGGTGCTCATGTTGATCGGGCGTCCACGCTAAGCACGGCGCCGATATGGATGACCTGTCGGAGGACGGGTTGTCCAGGTCGACTAAGGAGGGGCGCACCGGCCCAGGGGGGAAACCCAGCAGGCAAAAGTCCCCGCGTGGTGCGGTAGCGGGATAGCGCCTGTGAATGGTGGCCATGTGACAGCCCGGTCCGCGCGTGGAGACCGCCTCCTCTTTTCACCATACAACCATCAACCACAACCACAAACACTAAACACAATCACACCATTATCACATCACATCACTTCACATTCATCATCGCCTCTTCTTATTACTCACAGGTCAAATGATAACACACACACACACTCACTCACTCACTCATTCATTCAACAACTCAACTAAAAACCAAACCTCAACAATCTCCATTCTCTATGACAACATCATGCAAGCCCGTACAATCATTCCACCACCGACCACCAATCATCATTACACATCAATCCATAAACCACCATCAAAAGGCATTGTCTACTCACTCAATTCACAACAAACACATCACATAAACACACAAACTCATCATCATCATCATCATCATCATCATCATCATGAATATGGCGAATAAGATCATTTGTCGCCGATTCAACATCGTGAATCACAACTACAACTACAACTACAACCACAACCACACAGATAAATGTACTCACCAGGTAGCACAACACCTCACCTCATCACCACACACGCAAACACACAGACACACAGACATACATGCTGGCTGGCTGGCTGTCAGACACCTAGAAGCTCACTAATTGACAAACTGCCTCTCATCCACTCCACTCCACTCCACTCCACAATCTCTCACTTCCTGTCACTATCGAACACACCATGCCTGTCTCTCATTTCCACACATTCAAACACAAGCACACATCCACTGCTGTACACACCCCAGCTAGCATCATTTTCGGGCGCACTGCAGATTTTTTGGGGCAAAATCTTCGGGCGCATTGCAGAACCTGGGACATTGGCCCTAAGTCTGCCCCAAAAAGTTAGCTGTCATTCCTTGATGAAGTACATATGGATTACTCCCATTGGTTGATTTTGAGCCAATCACCGCTCACACAAAGGCCTCAAAAATCTGCAATGAGCCCGAAGTCTGCCCCAAAATGTCTGCAATGAGCCCGAAGTCTGCCCCAAAATGTCTGCAATGAGCCCGAAATCGTTGCTGGCTCGGACATTGACAATATTCTCCTCTAATCCATTTGAGGTGTGTGCAGTCGATTCTCCTGCACTAATACTCCTCGAGTCCCACACAGTACTACACCCTGATAGTCTGCTTCGCCAAACCACCCTTCATACCTATTCAACTCTTGCGAATGTAGACAGATTCTCATGCATGTCACGTCTCTTCAATGTCTCTTTGTCATCTGGTCGTCACCTCTTCTCATCTCTTCTCATTTCGTCTCACACTCAGCGTCTTCTCTCAGTGTGTAGATGGTGTTGTTTGTGGAGCCAGTGGGAGTAGATTGTATGGTGTGTGACATGGTGTGACATGAGTGATGTTGTATGTATGATATTATTCGGTGCAGATGTGGAAGGCGAAATTGAGACTAGTCGATGAGTCAGTGTGATAAGCAACAGGTGAGAGTCGATCTGGAGTCGGTTGACTTGTTGATTGATGAAGCGCATTAATGAATGAATGAGTGATTGAGTGAATTTGGTTGATAGTTGTGGTGAAGGTGTTGGCTGTGTGTGTGTGTGTGTGTTTGTGTGTGAGCTGTGCAATCAGTGTGGACTGGTAGTGTTGATGTGATTGATATAGTTGAGTGGAATGGCTTCGGACGGCTGGGCGTGGTGGCGTACGCCTGTAATCTAGCTACTTGGAGGCCAGGGTGCGGAATTTCGCGGGACCGGGAGTTCTGGCATATGGGTGCTCATGTTGATCGGGCGTCCACGCTAAGCACGGCGCCGATATGGATGACCTGTCGGAGGACGGGTTGTCCAGGTCGACTAAGGAGGGGCGCACCGGCCCAGGGGGGAAACCCAGCAGGCAAAAGTCCCCGCGTGGTGCGGTAGCGGGATAGCGCCTGTGAATGGTGGCCATGTGACAGCCCGGTCCGCGCGTGGAGACCGCCTCCTCTTTTCACCATACAACCATCAACCACAACCACAAACACTAAACACAATCACACCATTATCACATCACATCACTTCACATTCATCATCGCCTCTTCTTATTACTCACAGGTCAAATGATAACACACACACTCACTCACTCACTCACTCATTCATTCAACAACTCAACTAAAAACCAAACCTCAACAATCTCCATTCTCTATGACAACATCATGCAAGCCCGTACAATCATTCCACCACCGACCACCAATCATCATTACACATCAATCCATAAACCACCATCAAAAGGCATTGTCTACTCACTCAATTCACAACAAACACATCACATAAACACACAAACTCATCATCATCATCATCATCAATCATCATCATCATGAATATGGCGAATAAGATCATTTGTCGCCGATTCAACATCGTGAATCACAACTACAACTACAACTACAACACAACACAACCACACAGATAAATGTACTCACCAGGTAGCACAACACCTCACCTCATCACCACACACGCAAACACACAGACACACAGACATACATGCTGGCTGGCTGGCTGTCAGACACCTAGAAGCTCACTAATTGACAAACTGCCTCTCAATCCACTCCACTCCACTCCACTCCACTCCACAATCTCTCACTTCCTGTCACTATCGAACACACCATGCCTGTCTCTCATTTCCACACATTCAAACACAAGCACACATCCACTGCTGTACACACCCCAGCTAGCATCATTTTCGGGCGCACTGCAGATTTTTTGGGGCAAAATCTTCGGGCGCATTGCAGAACCTGGGACATTGGCCCTAAGTCTGCCCCAAAAAGTTAGCTGTCATTCCTTGATGAAGTACATATGGATTACTCCCATTGGTTGATTTTGAGCCAATCACCGCTCACACAAAGGCCTCAAAAATCTGCAATGAGCCCGAAGTCTGCCCCAAAATGTCTGCAATGAGCCCGAAGTCTGCCCCAAAATGTCTGCAATGAGCCCGAAATCGTTGCTGGCTCGGACATTGACAATATTCTCCTCTAATCCATTTGAGGTGTGTGCAGTCGATTCTCCTGCACTAATACTCCTCGAGTCCCACACAGTACTACACCCTGATAGTCTGCTTCGCCAAACCACCCTTCATACCTATTCAACTCTTGCGAATGTAGACAGATTCTCATGCATGTCACGTCTCTTCAATGTCTCTTTGTCATCTGGTCGTCACCTCTTCTCATCTCTTCTCATTTCGTCTCACACTCAGCGTCTTCTCTCAGTGTGTAGATGGTGTTGTTTGTGGAGCCAGTGGGAGTAGATTGTATGGTGTGTGACATGGTGTGACATGAGTGATGTTGTATGTATGATATTATTCGGTGCAGATGTGGAAGGCGAAATTGAGACTAGTCGATGAGTCAGTGTGATAAGCAACAGGTGAGAGTCGATCTGGAGTCGGTTGACTTGTTGATTGATGAAGCGCATTAATGAATGAATGAGTGATTGAGTGAATTTGGTTGATAGTTGTGGTGAAGGTGTTGGCTGTGTGTGTGTGTGTGTTTGTGTGTGAGCTGTGCAATCAGTGTGGACTGGTAGTGTTGATGTGATTGATATAGTTGAGTGGAATGGCTTAGGACGGCTGGGCGTGGTGGCGTACGCCTGTAATCTAGCTACTTGGAGGCCAGGGTGCGGAATTTCGCGGGACCGGGAGTTCTGGCATATGGGTGCTCATGTTGATCGGGCGTCCACGCTAAGCACGGCGCCGATATGGATGACCTGTCGGAGGACGGGTTGTCCAGGTCGACTAAGGAGGGGCGCACCGGCCCAGGGGGGAAACCCAGCAGGCAAAAGTCCCCGCGTGGTGCGGTAGCGGGATAGCGCCTGTGAATGGTGGCCATGTGACAGCCCGGTCCGCGCGTGGAGACCGCCTCCTCTTTTCACCATACAACCATCAACCACAACCACAAACACTAAACACAATCACACCATTATCACATCACATCACTTCACATTCATCATCGCCTCTTCTTATTACTCACAGGTCAAATGATAACACACACACACACTCACTCACTCACTCATTCATTCAACAACTCAACTAAAAACCAAACCTCAACAATCTCCATTCTCTATGACAACATCATGCAAGCCCGTACAATCATTCCACCACCGACCACCAATCATCATTACACATCAATCCATAAACCACCATCAAAAGGCATTGTCTACTCACTCAATTCACAACAAACACATCACATAAACACACAAACTCATCATCATCATCATCATCATCATCACATCATCATCATCATGAATATGGCGAATAAGATCATTTGTCGCCGATTCAACATCGTGAATCACAACTACAACTACAACTACAACACAACCACAACCACACAGATAAATGTACTCACCAGGTAGCACAACACCTCACCTCATCACCACACACGCAAACACACAGACACACAGACATACATGCTGGCTGGCTGGCTGTCAGACACCTAGAAGCTCACTAATTGACAAACTGCCTCTCAATCCACTCCACTCCACTCCACTCCACAATCTCTCACTTCCTGTCACTATCGAACACACCATGCCTGTCTCTCATTTCCACACATTCAAACACAAGCACACATCCACTGCTGTACACACCCCAGCTAGCATCATTTTCGGGCGCACTGCAGATTTTTTGGGGCAAAATCTTCGGGCGCATTGCAGAACCTGGGACATTGGCCCTAAGTCTGCCCCAAAAAGTTAGCTGTCATTCCTTGATGAAGTACATATGGATTACTCCCATTGGTTGATTTTGAGCCAATCACCGCTCACACAAAGGCCTCAAAAATCTGCAATGAGCCCGAAGTCTGCCCCAAAGTCTGCAATGAGCCCGAAGTCTGCCCCAAAATGTCTGCAATGCGCCCGAAGTCTGCCCCAAAATGTCTGCAATGCGCCCGAAATCGTTGCTGGCTCGGACATTGACAATATTCTCCTCTAATCCATTTGAGGTGTGTGCAGTCGATTCTCCTGCACTAATACTCCTCGAGTCCCACACAGTACTACACCCTGATAGTCTGCTTCGCCAAACCACCCTTCATACCTATTCAACTCTTGCGAATGTAGACAGATTCTCATGCATGTCACGTCTCTTCAATGTCTCTTTGTCATCTGGTCGTCACCTCTTCTCATCTCTTCTCATTTCGTCTCACACTCAGCGTCTTCTCTCAGTGTGTAGATGGTGTTGTTTGTGGAGCCAGTGGGAGTAGATTGTATGGTGTGTGACATGGTGTGACATGAGTGATGTTGTATGTATGATATTATTCGGTGCAGATGTGGAAGGCGAAATTGAGACTAGTCGATGAGTCAGTGTGATAAGCAACAGGTGAGAGTCGATCTGGAGTCGGTTGACTTGTTGATTGATGAAGCGCATTAATGAATGAATGAGTGATTGAGTGAATTTGGTTGATAGTTGTGGTGAAGGTGTTGGCTGTGTGTGTGTGTGTGTGTGTGTGTTTGTGTGTGAGCTGTGCAATCAGTGTGGACTGGTAGTGTTGATGTGATTGATATAGTTGAGTGGAATGGCTTAGGACGGCTGGGCGTGGTGGCGTACGCCTGTAATCTAGCTACTTGGAGGCCAGGGTGCGGAATTTCGCGGGACCGGGAGTTCTGGCATATGGGTGCTCATGTTGATCGGGCGTCCACGCTAAGCACGGCGCCGATATGGATGACCTGTCGGAGGACGGGTTGTCCAGGTCGACTAAGGAGGGGCGCACCGGCCCAGGGGGGAAACCCAGCAGGCAAAAGTCCCCGCGTGGTGCGGTAGCGGGATAGCGCCTGTGAATGGTGGCCATGTGACAGCCCGGTCCGCGCGTGGAGACCGCCTCCTCTTTTCACCATACAACCATCAACCACAACCACAAACACTAAACACAATCACACCATTATCACATCACATCACTTCACATTCATCATCGCCTCTTCTTATTACTCACAGGTCAAATGATAACACACACACACACTCACTCACTCACTCATTCATTCAACAACTCAACTAAAAACCAAACCTCAACAATCTCCATTCTCTATGACAACATCATGCAAGCCCGTACAATCATTCCACCACCGACCACCAATCATCATTACACATCAATCCATAAACCACCATCAAAAGGCATTGTCTACTCACTCAATTCACAACAAACACATCACATAAACACACAAACTCATCATCATCATCATCATCATCACATCATCATCATCATGAATATGGCGAATAAGATCATTTGTCGCCGATTCAACATCGTGAATCACAACTACAACCACAACCACACAGATAAATGTACTCACCAGGTAGCACAACACCTCACCTCATCACCACACACGCAAACACACAGACACACAGATATACATGCTGGCTGGCTGGCTGTCAGACACCTAGAAGCTCACTAATTGACAAACTGCCTCTCACTCCACTCCACAATCTCTCACTTCCTGTCACTATCGAACACACCATGCCTGTCTCTCATTTCCACACATTCAAACACAAGCACACATCCACTGCTGTACACACCCCAGCTAGCATCATTTTCGGGCGCACTGCAGATTTTTTGGGGCAAAATCTTCGGGCGCATTGCAGAACCTGGGACATTGGCCCTAAGTCTGCCCCAAAAAGTTAGCTGTCATTCCTTGATGAAGTACATATGGATTACTCCCATTGGTTGATTTTGAGCCAATCACCGCTCACACAAAGGCCTCAAAATATCCGCAATTGCAATGAGCCCGAAGTCTGCCCCAAAATGTCTGCAATGCGCCCGAAGTCTGCCCCAAAATGTCTGCAATGTGCCCGAAATCGTTGCTGGCTCGGACATTGACAATATTCTCCTCTAATCCATTTGAGGTGTGTGCAGTCGATTCTCCTGCACTAATACTCCTCGAGTCCCACACAGTACTACACCCTGATAGTCTGCTTCGCCAAACCACCCTTCATACCTATTCAACTCTTGCGAATGTAGACAGATTCTCATGCATGTCACGTCTCTTCAATGTCTCTTTGTCATCTGGTCGTCACCTCTTCTCATCTCTTCTCATTTCGTCTCACACTCAGCGTCTTCTCTCAGTGTGTAGATGGTGTTGTTTGTGGAGCCAGTGGGAGTAGATTGTATGGTGTGTGACATGGTGTGACATGAGTGATGTTGTATGTATGATATTATTCGGTGCAGATGTGGAAGGCGAAATTGAGACTAGTCGATGAGTCAGTGTGATAAGCAACAGGTGAGAGTCGATCTGGAGTCGGTTGACTTGTTGATTGATGAAGCGCATTAATGAATGAATGAGTGATTGAGTGAATTTGGTTGATAGTTGTGGTGAAGGTGTTGGCTGTGTGTGTGTGTGTGTGTGTGTGTTTGTGTGTGAGCTGTGCAATCAGTGTGGACTGGTAGTGTTGATGTGATTGATATAGTTGAGTGGAATGGCTTAGGACGGCTGGGCGTGGTGGCGTACGCCTGTAATCTAGCTACTTGGAGGCCAGGGTGCGGAATTTCGCGGGACCGGGAGTTCTGGCATATGGGTGCTCATGTTGATCGGGCGTCCACGCTAAGCACGGCGCCGATATGGATGACCTGTCGGAGGACGGGTTATCCAGGTCGACTAAGGAGGGGCGCACCGGCCCAGGGGGGAAACCCAGCAGGCAAAAGTCCCCGCGTGGTGCGGTAGCGGGATAGCGCCTGTGAATGGTGGCCATGTGACAGCCCGGTCCGCGCGTGGAGACCGCCTCCTCTTTTCACCATACAACCATCAACCACAACCACAAACACTAAACACAATCACACCATTATCACATCACATCACTTCACATTCATCATCGCCTCTTCTTATTACTCACAGGTCAAATGATAACACACACACACACTCACTCACTCACTCATTCATTCAACAACTCAACTAAAAACCAAACCTCAACAATCTCCATTCTCTATGACAACATCATGCAAGCCCGTACAATCATTCCACCACCGACTACCAATCATCATTACACATCAATCCATAAACCACCATCAAAAGGCATTGTCTACTCACTCAATTCACAACAAACACATCACATAAACACACAAACTCATCATCATCATCATCATCACATCATCATCATCATGAATATGGCGAATAAGATCATTTGTCGCCGATTCAACATCGTGAATCACAACTACAACTACAACTACAACACAACCACAACCACACAGATAAATGTACTCACCAGGTAGCACAACACCTCACCTCATCACCACACACGCAAACACACAGACACACAGACATACATGCTGGCTGGCTGGCTGTCAGACACCTAGAAGCTCACTAATTGACAAACTGCCTCTCACTCCACTCCACAATCTCTCACTTCCTGTCACTATCGAACACACCATGCCTGTCTCTCATTTCCACACATTCAAACACAAGCACACATCCACTGCTGTACACACCCCAGCTAGCATCATTTTCGGGCGCACTGCAGATTTTTTGGGGCAAAATCTTCGGGCGCATTGCAGAACCTGGGACATTGGCCCTAAGTCTGCCCCAAAAAGTTAGCTGTCATTCCTTGATGAAGTACATATGGATTACTCCCATTGGTTGATTTTGAGCCAATCACCGCTCACACAAAGGCCTCAAAAATCTGCAATGAGCCCGAAGTCTGCCCCAAAGTCTGCAATGAGCCCGAAGTCTGCCCCAAAATGTCTGCAATGCGCCCGAAGTCTGCCCCAAAATGTCTGCAATGAGCCCGAAATCGTTGCTGGCTCGGACATTGACAATATTCTCCTCTAATCCATTTGAGGTGTGTGCAGTCGATTCTCCTGCACTAATACTCCTCGAGTCCCACACAGTACTACACCCTGATAGTCTGCTTCGCCAAACCACCCTTCATACCTATTCAACTCTTGCGAATGTAGACAGATTCTCATGCATGTCACGTCTCTTCAATGTCTCTTTGTCATCTGGTCGTCACCTCTTCTCATCTCTTCTCATTTCGTCTCACACTCAGCGTCTTCTCTCAGTGTGTAGATGGTGTTGTTTGTGGAGCCAGTGGGAGTAGATTGTATGGTGTGTGACATGGTGTGACATGAGTGATGTTGTATGTATGATATTATTCGGTGCAGATGTGGAAGGCGAAATTGAGACTAGTCGATGAGTCAGTGTGATAAGCAAGAGGTGAGAGTCGATCTGGAGTCGGTTGACTTGTTGATTGATGAAGCGCATTAATGAATGAATGAGTGATTGAGTGAATTTGGTTGATAGTTGTGGTGAAGGTGTTGGCTGTGTGTGTGTGTGTTTGTGTGTGAGCTGTGCAATCAGTGTGGACTGGTAGTGTTGATGTGATTGATATAGTTGAGTGGAATGGCTTCGGACGGCTGGGCGTGGTGGCGTACGCCTGTAATCTAGCTACTTGGAGGCCAGGGTGCGGAATTTCGCGGGACCGGGAGTTCTGGCATATGGGTGCTCATGTTGATCGGGCGTCCACGCTAAGCACGGCGCCGATATGGATGACCTGTCGGAGGACGGGTTGTCCAGGTCGACTAAGGAGGGGCGCACCGGCCCAGAGGGGAAACCCAGCAGGCAAAAGTCCCCGCGTGGTGCGGTAGCGGGATAGCGCCTGTGAATGGTGGCCATGTGACAGCCCGGTCCGCGCGTGGAGACCGCCTCCTCTTTTCACCATACAACCATCAACCACAAACACAAACACTAAACACAATCACACCATTATCACATCACATCACTTCACATTCATCATCGCCTCTTCTTATTACTCACAGGTCAAATGATAACACACACACTCACTCACTCACTCACTCATTCATTCAACAACTCAACTAAAAACCAAACCTCAACAATCTCCATTCTCTATGACAACATCATGCAAGCCCGTACAATCATTCCACCACCGACCACCAATCATCATTACACATCAATCCATAAACCACCATCAAAAGGCATTGTCTACTCACTCAATTCACAACAAACACATCACATAAACACACAAACTCATCATCATCATCATCATCATCATCATCATCATTATGAATATGGCGAATAAGATCATTTGTCGCCGATTCAACATCGTGAATCACAACTACAACTACAACGACAACCACACAGATAAATGTACTCACCAGGTAGCACAACACCTCACCTCACCTCATCACCACACACGCAAACACACAGACATAAATGCTGGCTGGCTGGCTGTCAGACACCTAGAAGCCCACTAATTGACAAACTGCCTCTCACTCCACTCCACAGTTTCTCACTTCCTGTCACTATCGAACACACCATGCCTGTCTCTCATTCCCACACATTCAAACACAAGCACACATCCACTGTTGTACACACCCCAGCTAGCATCATTTTCGGGCGCACTGCAGATTTTTTGGGGCAAAATCTTCGGGCGCATTGCAGAACCTGGGACATTGGCCCTAAGTCTGCCCCAAAAAGTTAGCTGTCATTCCTTGATGAAGTACATATGCATTACTCCCATTGGTTGATTTTGAGCCAATCACCGCTCCCACAAAGGCCTCAAAAAATCTGCAATGAGCCCGAAGTCTGCCCCAAAATGTCTGCAATGAGCCCGAAGTCTGCCCCAAAATGTCTGCAATGCGCCCGAAGTCTGCCCCAAAATGTCTGCAATGAGCCCGAAATCGTTGCTGGCTCGGACATTGACAATATTCTCCTCTAATCCATTTGAGGTGTGTGCAGTCGATTCTCCTGCACTAATACTCCTCGAGTCCCACACACTACTACACCCTGATAGTCTGCTTCGCCAAACCACCCTTCATACCTATTCAACTCTTGCGAATGTACACATATTCTCATGGATGTGAAGTTGCTTCAATTTCTTCAATTCTTTAGCTCCCTACTATATGTAATGTGGCTGGCCGTTGTGGTGGGTCACAAGTAACTCTAGCATTTAGCAAACTATCCAAAATCCTACCACTCAAATTATAATGGGAATGAATGGAATCTGATTGGTCATAATTTGTGAAGACTTTCGAGTTACTTGACATGACAAAAATTCATGTAGAACCCGAACAGGATACACCAAGCGTGACATCTGAGGGTGATTCGTTAAAGATTGTGTGGGGGAATGAAAGTTCACAAGCAATCCTGGAGCCAACTATACACGACTACACATAACAGAGTGAAATTAATGTGTTCTGCTGAAGCCCGATGTTCCACTCGGAAACCGAAGGAAATAATAACAATGCTTTGGACATACATACTTCAGACATGGGTTTCATTTTCTTCTGACAGATTTATAAATTTAGTTTACAACTTCGACACCTTTACAACATCTGCTTCAAATTCACTATTTATTCCCCCGGAATAAAAAATAATTCTAGGTGTTCAAACTTCAGGTTAAAAAACAGACACCAGTGTTAACTGAAGGACAAGGAAATAGTAAATTGTTAACTATCTACTCAGGAAATATACTACAACACAACTAAAATGGTAGGAAATATTTCATATTAAAGGAACAATAATAATCATTCTGGTTATATTAATTTAGTAACGAAAGGGGTGTAGTGTGATGAACAGTTTACTAAATTAATAATATTAATCCCTATAGTAGGATAATAATGAAGGAGAGTGGATGAAATTTAAGACCAGAATAAAGATAACCAATTATGCGCTTATTTAAACAAATTAATTAGCCAATAGGAGAACAATCCAAGTTAATTCACTTAATAGACAGTATGAAAATTACCTCAATCCCAATGGAAATTATATCACGGATGGAATGGAAAAGTTGAAAACCACCTCTAACCTCTAAATAGGTAGAAAAGTAGAATTCTAAAGAGATAAAACACACAGGGCAAACATACAATCAAACAAATAAACAATATCCTTCTATTTTGCATATTTATTATTCTGAATTTATCAAGTCAGAGGTAGTAAATTCCCTCTTATAATAATAAAGATAATAATTTACTAAACAGTAGTTGTTCATACAAGTTTGAAACAATGTCTGGATTTACAGTTGCAGATTTAATTAAACCAAACCTAGAGTCAGTGATGATGAATTCCTCTCAAGTTATTCAGTCAAATAAAGATCCGAGAACAACGAATATTGGTGAAGATGATGACATTGAAGGCATGAATGCAAAGAAGGAGAAAAATACTAAAAATGATATTCACGCTGCATCAAATTCTCTTCAAACTCCCAAAGATCAACATCGAATAGGTTCAGAGGAAAATGATGCGTTGAAGAAAAGTACTAGTGAGAATAAATGCGTAATTACTTCATGTAGTTCGACTACTGTCAGTACAGATTTGGAGTCAGCAACTGTTCCCAGTTTTTTATCACCCACTGCAAACATAAATACTATAAGTAATCAAAAGGCTTCATTACTTTCTTCTCCAATTCTTTCCAATTATGTTAATGACATTAAACTTCGACCATTGATTCAGGCTTATTCAGAGCCTTCTTTACTTGCTCCATCTTTCCAGAATGCCTCTTCTTCTTCTTCGTCTGATGTTACTTTTATTCCAACTATTATCTCAGCATCATCGCCATTTTCTTCGTCTCCACCGCCTTCACTTTCACTTTCAAATAACTGTACACCAGTGGAATCTCAATATAGTATTACTAACAGTAATACAGAAGAACAATTACAAATTTTATTAAAGTTACATAATTTATTCGGTATAAATATTACAGAGAAATCAAATTTAAACGAAATGAACTCAATAAATTTCAATCAAATCAACAATAATAATTTCAGTAAACACTTATCACCTAATAATACTATATCAAATACTAAAACAAGCTTACTTCATTTAAATGATCTCAATAATTCAATTACAAATATAAATCCTGAGATAATTTCACCTTTTAACTCACCATATATGATGTCTGTTATGATGAATAGTATGCTGAACAAAGAACAATCTGAACAGTTTTGCCTACCACCTGCGGTACCTCTTCAGCAGCAGCAGCAACAACAACAGCCATTTTCTCATCGGCTCAATCATCACCAAGAGCCACGACAAAATTTTCCATGTCAACAACCAGCAGTTGATGTTAATTCACAGATGAATTTGGCAACTCAAAGCCAACTGATAGCAAACTTTTTGAAGTCACGTCTATTATGGGATAATAATAATAATAATGGTAATAATGTTAATACTATCAATAATAACAATAATGGTGGAAAAACGATCTTTCAAGATATCAGTGAATTGGTCAAACTTGACAATACTAACTTACCGCTAAATTGTTATGGTGAGTGAACAACTATAATTTACTGTGATATATATATATATTTACTGGCTTCTCCATTTTCCTTTCAAATCTCTGAAAGGAACTGAGTTTTCCAAAGGTTGTGGGTAATTCTTATTAATCAGTATCAACGAACCACAAAATACTGAGTTGGCAACATCCATGTATGTACCATCAGTTTACTTGCTCCCGTGGAGCTAAGTACACAAGCCGTACCCGCAGGATATTATCTATATGTGCACAGCAACACCTTCCAATATGGTTACCAAAAGGGGAAATTAAACGAACCAATAGCTCAATTCTTGGGCATCTCATCCTTACAAATCATTCTGTATCGATTGAGAAATCTTCTAAAGTGATATATGAGGAAGGGCCAAGTTGTATGAAGGATTTCAGGTTAAATCTCCTGTCCATAGCCGAAGCTGTTGCTATACACAAGGAAAGCCCTGAAGTGTGTATATGGAAGCGGTTTGTCCAATCCCCTTTCTAATCTGGCCTTAAGCTTTTTTTTGACTTGTACTACGATTCGGTATGCAATCCACTTTCATTCGTTTGTTTTTTCTTCTTTCCCTTCAAATTCCTAACTTTAAAATGTAGTTCATGTATACTCCGAATCTTTTACTCTTGTAAACAGCGTTCCCGTTACAAAGCGCTTGCCATTTTAATGATAATTATTTCTGGGTGATATCTATTGCTTAGTTTTTTTTTTGGCTGCGTAAGAATGCTTAACCAAGTTTCTCAATTTATCCATTTTTTCTTCCCAAAGGGCAGTTTACACATGTTTTGTCGCCAACTAATATTGATAACTGACCTTCATAGGCGTTTCCATGATCTTTTAGAACACTATATAATTGTACAGCTTGGAGAGAAGTTACAAGAAGAATATGTCGTTTTAAAATACTTTACTTGACCAGCTTTTGCCAAACGCAGAAAATCACAATGTGGTTTAATTCAGTTTATCCATCAGATTGCACACTTGATGGAAAAATTTTGATAAGATCTCAGAGTTATTATCTGTGTTGGTCATCAATATACAATGATAAGATTACCCACTGATCCTCACTGATGATCATATTGGATCCTGTAAGTTAATTACCAAGCCAAGAAGTAGTTTTTAACATGGTGCACTATGATTATTCCTAAATTCTGGAAAGTGATTACCAACATTGGTCTAATCATATGCTGTGTCGGCTGATAATGACTCTCAAGGCTAGCTCAGATATAGTTTCCCTTAAAATTCTACCTTGATTCTTTCTTCAACTGAAATATTTATCGGTGGATGGTGACCAGCAGGGGAATGCAGGATGGACATTTCGTCCTATTTGGGGCTCGTCATCTGGATGTACTTGCATTCCGCAGAGAGTGATGATGTTCCCACCGGGGCTCGAACTCAGTGCCCATGACATCGTCGAAGCATCTGCACAACAAGCCGACATGTCAACCTGAGACCGAGCACTTCGGGCCAATCAATCGACGGGAAAATCTAAAATTCAATTAAATGAAATATTTATCGTTTAAAGAAACCAACCACTGGAAAGTGATCAGTACAGTGCTGTTTGGTCTTAAGTTCTATCTAAACCCTACCAGTTAGATTTGTAATTCATATGTTATTTTTATATATTTGGTTTGATGTTAGGCGCTTCAAAGTAGTCGACAGTGAGATTTTGACTAGGTTATGTTTTGGTTTCGGGATGCATTAACAACATTTAAGAAATATCTTCTCACCAGGAGCTGCAGCTTTTGCTACACTTCACAGCGGGTTAAATGAAATATGACATGATTAAGGTTTTCTTGATTTGAGGACCCAATTTATGGTAACCAACAGACACTTGATATTTCAAGGCATTATACTGGAAACTGACTTTTTCGTCCTCAGTTCATCTAATTGAGTCTATAGGTGGCCATATATCAGTGATAATGTCGGCGACTACTGTATTAGGGGATTCTGCTTACGGCCATTACGTGGGTATCTGTTATCACAAAGTCGCGAACACACCTTTCTAACGAGTGCTAGTCAGAAGGAAACCTAGTTCTAGATTATCCTCTTGATTGTCTCCAAACATTTAGCATTTACTATACAAGGATACTATGCCTTTTCAAACCCAGCTACTGTAATAAAAATAATTAGGCTTTGGTGTCAAAGCATAATATTCACATTAAAATATCATAAAACACTTTGGGATTTATAATCCAAATTTCTAAGGTTTTTTTTTGAATAAATTTTGTTCAAAAATTTATTTTCTGGTGATAACTAGCGAATTAATTAATTAATTGATCAATTAAATGGTTATATGGAAGTTAAGTGAATTCACCTTCAAAGTTCACTCCCTTAGAAACTATTCATTCTAAATCCCTTTTTCTTAACGTCCTTTTTGACTTCATTACTAATTCATGAGTATTGATAGCTGGATTTAGTATTTTAAAGGTAGACCGGATATGGGAATATAACTATTAAGTTTGAAAATATTCGTCAAACTATTGTAAGATAAAAGCTCTTGGGTAAATTAATTACAATTATATTTCAGTCGGTTAATCTTGGGTACTATGGCAGAATGTAAAATCATATATTTATCCATGTTTATTTTCTAAGGCACACAGTGATACACTGCTGTAAAGTGGATAATATTTTGGGCACAAAATGCACTACCCATAATCATATAAAGATAGCCAAACAACTACCAGTCTTTGGTTTCCTCAGATCATTTATTCCCTATCCTTCGATTTTACTGATAAAAATGTTTAGGTATCTTCCATGTTGGCCATTAGTACTGTAGCTCTGTGTGACTTGATCATATGGCTGTTTTACAGTATGCATAAAGATAGTTGCATCTTCTCCCGGGATCAAATATCTTGCTGGAGTCTGTCACATTACAAATTCAGCTAAACTGCTATACCCTGATGATTTCACTTGACTGATTTGACCTGTGTACCTGACCACATAGTCGTTATATGGTATTTAATAAAAATCAAGACTGTTTTATTCCAGGGTTAACAGAATTCTTATTGTTACGAAGCTTGTCATGCAGTGGATTTCGTGATTGCAATCCAAATTTAATCTGAGTTTTGTGGAGAACATTACTATGGATATTTAATTGAATTTTAGATTTTCCCATCGATTGATTGGACCGAAGTGCTCGGTCTCGGCTTCTTGTGTACAGTTTTGACGGGTCCCAAATAGGATGAAATGCGCATCCTGGATTCCACTGCTAGTCACCATCCACCAATTAAATTACTATGGATAGTTTGATGCCTTTTGCATATATGGTAATACTATGGAAAATCTTCCAAGGGTGACTTGGAGGAGGTCATGTGAAGAGGAGATGAAAGCATGTGGGCAAACTTGGAGCCAGGTGAAAACGTTGGCAGAGAACCGAACGCAATGGAGACGTGCGGCTGAAGCCCTATTTTCCTCTAGGAATTAAAGGAAATTTTAATAATAATGGAAAGTCTGAGTTTCTTATCGGTTGCGTAACTGTTACTTTTTATCAGTATTTCTTTTATCTCAATATACTTGGTCGGATTTCTGAAGAAATTTAAGGGTATCATTAAGTATTATCAATGTTTCATATTACGATTTTTATTCTTTAACGCAAATTATTTTAAGTGAGGTGGGGTCATGTCGGAATGTATCCGTCTTGTCCAACCACTATACAGGCTACCATCTTATTTCTACCCGGTGTGCCAGTACTGTTTCCCTTATCCGTTTTTGATACAATAATAAAAATGAAATATTCATAGTAAAAGCAATTGAAATTAACAACTTATAAGAAAGATTTTTGTGCGGACTATACTTATTATTACAAGTTGATTCTTCTACTTCTATTGTATTTTAACATTAGCTGTTTGTTTAAAATGCCCGTTCGTTATTACTTTCTCACATTTGAACTATGTTGTATTGTAATGACTAGTCCTCTATTTTTAAAAAAGATTTTTTTTATTCCTTTACGTTCCCAGCGGAACATAAGGCTCCAAGCTAGAGGTTTAAAGTTTCGCTAGCAGTGGTGTTTATTTTCACGGGACGGGATTGCTAGCCTCATGTCCAACCTACCCTTTTTACCAGTCTTTTTATTGACTTAATGAGGTTTGGGGGTGCATCGGACTGGGATCGAACCTCAAGCCACATGCATGGTTGGTGAGCATTCTACCGCTGTGCCACCAAAGCACACGATCAATATTCTAAACCAGTATTATTTAAACGACTTTATCATTAAGAAAGTCTTTACTTCTATTTATTAAAATCTCAGAATTTTGGAAACTTTTATTTGCGAAAATAAACATCTGAAAATGAGCTTAAGGATAAATATGTTCCCGAATAAAATACCATTCTGCAAAAAATAACTTATTATAACATTTACGATTTACGATAAAACAATAATTAATTATGTCGAAGTAATGCAGCCTTAATTTCAAAGTGTCGGGTTGTACGGATTAGATCGATTTCATGACAGATTTAGTCGTGAACCAATAACTACTAGAGAACCATTAAAAAGCAGGTAGCACTGGACAGGTGTTTTGTCCTAGTCTGGAACTGTAGCAGTGCGGGCCCACAAAACAACCGAGTTAGAACCTAGGGACTTCTGAATTCCAGGTTCCGTCAATTCGCGATTTAGGGCAACCGCCATTAAGTGCTATCGACAAGCACCTGTCCTGGCATCCGATATGATAGAACCCATTGGGTACGATTTCTCACTAGAACTCCAGGAATTCCATGCTGTGGTCAGTTACTAATAAGCAAGAAATTAATTTTCAAGTGATGGGTTGTAGGGATTGGGTTGATTTTAAGTTAGTTTTCGTCATGAAATCTCCTATGTAGTACAATCTTAGCTAAGTCTTATGTTATGCCCAACTTCATACCTTGCCATGCCCACTTTCAAGACTAATCTACCAAAATTCAACTATACAGTTATCTGATAAATATTAAGATATAATGAATAGATTTTACATGAAGACTGTTTTATGACAGCTTCAAGTATTTCACGAGTTGATCACGGATTGATATCAGTTAGAGAACCATTGAAAACCAGCCAGGGAGTACTGGACAGCTGTTTCATCCTAGTTTGGGGATCATCGACAGTACGCACCCACTGCCAGGGTTCGAACCCAGGACCTTCCGGTTACAAGGCAAGCTCGCATACCATTCAGCCACTGAGAAGTCGTGACCAGTGAGGTCCATCCAGTCAAGTGTGAGGATGGATGTCCCACTGGTGACATTGGTTGGGGTCTCGCTAAATCACGAATTGGTAGAAGTTAGAATTCATGGACTGGCCACTGAATCGGGTCCCAGTGGCTGAATGGTATACGAGCTTACCTTGTAACCGGAAGGTCCTGGGTTCAAACCCTGGCAGTGGGTGCGTACTGCCGATGATCCCCAAACTAGGACAACGGAAACAACTGTCCAGTACTCCAGTGCTGGTTTTCAATGGTTCTCTAACTGATATCAATCCGTGATCAACTCGTAAAAACAAAACTAACCCTTACAAACCAAAGATAGAAATTCAAGTATTTCACTTGCATGAATAAAACTCCCCAGGGGAATTGTGTTATTTGACTATTATTATTATCGTTATTATTATTAGGCAATGAAAATGTCCATCAGTTGGGCTACTAACAGAATCTTCTCCTTAAGAAAACAATTAGTTCTCTTCTACAGTTTATTGTTTTTGTTTGTTTTTTTGCTTGATCTTCAACTTTCTTTTCTTGTTAAAAATGAAATAGTGATCTCATCGCTGGGTTACCAATAGTAATACATCTGTGTGATATGATCTCATCTCTTGCTACCTGAGGCTGTTTTCTTGAAACTATTCAGAAGTTTCTCAAATACACAATTTAGTTTACCCACTTGACTATTATTTATTACCATTGCCAGTAACAAATTGAATTATGTGAAGAATGTGTAAATGGTGTTTAAATATTACCTATTGCAACTGAAGTGTATATTGAATGTAATATATGTTAATATATTACATATGTATAGTCCTATTTACTAGTTTGTAGTTTGCTTAAAGAAACTATCACAGAAGACAATGTTAACATTACTACTCATAACAGGGAATTAAATGTCAGGGAAATTGCATATACCCATAAGCAATTTAGAAAAAGATATTATTAGTAGTATTATTGTTATTGGGTATTTAGTTACCAAGGTGAGAGGTCACTTTCCTTCCTTTCGCATTATCATAAAAACTTTTATAATGACCCTTAGAAAAGCAATTTCATTACATTATTGTACTGAATTTTAGTTGGGGCAGTCAATCAACACATAAATATAACGGATAGAGTTATATTTGTCGTGAAATTGTTTTGTTTTCTTTTGTTAAACTCTTGAAATTTTAGACCTAGATCCAAGTGGATTATGCTTTCTTGAGCTTATTACATCACATGTTATATATCTTGGGGCATTTGGAAGTTGGGTGAACTTAGTCGATAACATTTTAGATTTAACCCTCACTTGTCCTAATCGAGATCATAAGGCTTATCTTAAATATTTACAAATAAATCTTTCCGAACAATTCACTGAAAAGGTAGACACCATTTATTAAAACTATAAATCCCAAGAGTTAAATATTAATTAAAGTAGCTTAACACTGGTTGGTTCTAAAATTTATGCATCACTTCCTACCTCTTTAGATGTGCTCTGATCGGATGGTAAGATTCACAGTTACTACTTGTAAATATTTTTATTTTAGACTGCAACAGCTTTGTCTGAAATAGTTCAGAAGATAAATAGTCACCTTTTGAAGTTGTTTCATATAGACTTAGCTAAATATCTTCTCGGGGTGTTTGAGGCACATCAGATGGTGTTTCCTTCGAAGTATTACAAGTTGGAGGTGTTTCATATTCGGAAAGAATATGTATAAGTTCATATACATCCAGACTGAAGAAAAAATGGTTAGCATAAATGTTTCCTTCTATTCGTCTGACGTTATTTAAGACTTAATTTTAACGAGTTAATCCCCTTTGTCAAAGGTTTTCTAAACTGAACAACTGAAATTTGATAAAAATATCAGAGAGGTGTTTGGCTGATTTGTAGAGAACACAAAATTTTCATATCTAAGTGGTTGAACATTTAAAAATTTCTGCAGATCGTTTTCTATCTTTAGATAAAAGTCATCAGTCTCCGCTTATAAAACAGGAGATAAAATTTAAGGTGTCGTTTTCGTAAATATATCAGTCATGTAATGCAATGCAAACAACATTTTTTTAACTATCTAATTTCCTGAAACAAAGGTAAAATATTTATTGACACAGGATTAAATAGAAGAGAGATTGGTAACATCTATAAATTTTGTATGAATTACTCAAACAAAGCACTTGATCAAAGGCAATTGTTGCTTAGCTTGTACCGTAAGAGTTGTTATGCTGCTGTTATCATTATTTAGTAATTGAAAATTTTTCATGATTACCGAAAATCTAAAGTAGGAACCATGTGTTTCCTTGACGACAGAAGATTTATCCCTCATCACTTTTTGACTTAGAGAATCAGTCATACAGTCTTCCTTTAGTGTATCTTTGTGGTTGCACAAATAGTGTTCATCTTGGAACACTCGTAATGATTTTATAGTCTGAATAAAGCACGAACAACAGTTTGTGCAGAATAAAATGGTACCATCATTTATTTCGTTGGCTTCTCATCAGCTGCTTACAGGCCAAAGTCATTATTAAGTATATCTACAGAAATAATTTTAACATACTTGCACAGAGTTCATTTTTAAACAAAAATCAATCAATACATGTATACAACGCTAGTAATAATAAACACTTTATCCCAAACAATAATGATCATACGCAATAGAAAATTTCGGCATTACGCAATCAGATGAAAGAGAGGATGAAAATATCCAGTTATCAGGACAAGGAAAGACTGATAACCGCTTCTTTCTGAAAGCATAAACCGGGTTTCGGGCGCTTGATAGAGATTGCTTTGGCAAACTTAAGGAGAATTGAACTCTTTTGCCCATTGATAATTTTGAACGATCTTGCGACGCCGATATACTTAATAATGTCTTTACGCTATAAGCAGCTGATGAGAAGCCAACGAAATAAATTATGGTACCATTTTACTCGGCAAAAACTGTTGTGCTTGCTTTATTCAAATTCATTAAGGGGAATAAATGTATGAAGATTTCATAGTCATTTTTTAGTTAACGGAGTATCTCTAACTCATCTCTTTGACTGTCTATAGAAAACTGTGACAATCACTTGAGTTTCCGTTATTCATTCCTTACCACTACTATTATTCACTCAACACCATTTGTTAGGCTTTGTCTAATTTCACCGCCTGAATCATAATTTTTCTAAAAGTAGAAAATACAAGACAGCATGAAAAAGTTCGGAGATGACCTGATATTTAATAAAGTTTAAGTACGAAAATTTACAAAATCAGCTCACCTCACATCTGAAGTTGTGGTAATAACACACTATCTTGTTTGTGGTAGTAGAATTGGTAAATATTTAGATGATGAGATAAATGGCACATCGTTCATACTTCTGGAAGATTGATTCATTGACACGTTCTTGTAAATCTTACGTCATATCTTTCATTGCTCAATATAGCATTGTATTGAGTTACTAATATTACGTGGATACAGGCTGTTCTACTGGGCCTCAATTGTAAAACACTATACACCAGCTAGTTTGGTAAATGAATACTCCCGTGTAACAAGTACAACCTTAATAAGTCTTACACTTACGACAAATGTCCGTTTTCTATCGTTATCATTCTTAGTTGTATGCTTGTGTTCATTTGAATGCTGAACACTTTTTGACCTTTACAACATTTGACATCGGTCATAAGAAGTATTTATACCTTCGTGCAGATTATCTGTAGGTAGACTATGTAAGTGATAAGAAAGTAGGTATACACTAAGAGTTGATTCTGAAAGTTGCATGATTACTTTGATAAGATTATTAGCTATGAATTCTTCTGTAAGTGTCATCCAGGAAATGATAATGTGTCGCTGTATGCTATACCGAATGAATAAACTGACACGGAATTAAACTTTACTACATTGTTTAAGTTTTACTCTTATATTACACTGATCAACTGACATTACAGTTGAAGTTTTGTCAATGACATTACAGCACTAGATGATACTTCCACCTTCATTTAATGTATTATCCTCTAAATAATTTCATCATCAACTGACCTTTGTTAGAAAGAGCTGACGAAGAACTTGAAATCTTCCCTACTACATTTAAGAGGAATTTAATAAATGTTATAAGCGGGTGGATGGGAACAAAGGGTGTACGTATAGTTGTAGGAATCACTTTACCCGCCTAATCCTTTAGTCTTCTACTTTCTATTCAATACAACTTACACATATATATTATGACTATTATTACCATTGTCATAATAAAGGTAAAGATAAAGAACATCAACACAAATAAGAGCACGTATCCGAAACACTTTCAAAACTTTTATAATTTCCGGTATCAATAAAGCAAATTTTTAATTACCATTATCGTTTGAGGAATAGTTAACTTTTCAAGTCAATAGTGACAAATAAATATTTAAAAAAAATCTGTTTCTTCATTGACACTATCCAGTAGAATAATAACAGGTAGATTTTAAAGTAGAATAAAATAACAGTAAGAGTCATTAAAATAAAATCACTGAACAATAAGAGTTATCATTCCCTGAGAGGAAATGATCAATAATTGTCTGCATATACTTTTTTTTAAATGGTGTTTTACAAGACTTTTGTATTTCATGTTAGGCGTTTAAATGATAATGGTGATGGTGTTCTTAGATAGTCTCGGGTTGGTAAACTATTCATGATATAATGAGTGGTGATTGAAGGTAAGTTGTCTTCGCTCAATACTCAAGATCATATGGCCGGCCAGAAAAGATCAGCAACAGGGATCTTTGGGAGCGAACCAACCAGGAATCGATTGTGAAACAAATATGCAGAAGGAAATGGAGATGGATTGGCTGGCCATATTCTGAGGAAACCATCAAGTGACATCACTAGACAAGCCATTGCTCGAGTGGAAACCGAAAGGGAAGCGGCGAGTTGATCGTTAGTGCAAGGGTGACTTGGAGGAGGTCATGTGAAGAGGAGATGAAAACGTGTGGGCAGACCTGGAGCCAGGTGAAGACTCTAGCAGAGAACCGAACGCAATGGAGACGCACGGCTGAAGCCCTATATTCCTCTAGGAATTAAAGGATACAATAATAATAATAATAATAATGGAGATACGAGTCGCAGCCAGATTCGATCCAGTAGCCATCATACTATGAGTCCTGTGCTCTATTTATTCAGTAACGAAATGCAACTGATAACCCGGTCATGGTTTCACCGCGTTTAAGTCGCACACATTGTGTAGAATTTGTAGAAGCAAATGCAGAAGAAGCAAAATGGTTTACACCATTGGTTAATTAGTATAAAGGTGATTATTTCTCCTGATTTTCCTCCACTGACTGAAAGATACATAGAAGGAGAGTAAACAACATTTGTGAATTAAAGCAGTTAAATAATCTGGAAGATAAGTTAGTAAAGCACAGTTTTTCTGTAGACAGAAACTATTCAGATATATCTCGATTGTAAAAATGTTTCTTCCACGCAAGAATTCATCAGTATTACACATGATAAGGAAATAATAGTAAAAACAACTATCCAATGAATACGTTTGATAAGAGATGAATCTTGATAATCCATCTGTTTATATAAAGCTTAGTTATCATACCAAACAGCTTAGTGGTCAAGTTATTAAATTCTTGAATAAATGATTCGGACTCGGACTTAAGTGCATCTTATTAACTGGTTTAACGTTTGATGACAAAAACAATTCCAATATTATGTATTGAAGTTCACAGAAAGCTGGGGGTAGTCACAACAGTAATCAAATCCACTAAAATCTTAAGTCTAATTTATTCGTTATGTGACATTAGCCCTAGAGCATAACTGGTGTAATTATATTTATCTAAAGAATATAAATTCAGTAGTGAGTATTTTTCATTAATCTCTTAAATTTTATTAACTTTAAGTTGAGTATTTCTTAAAATGTCTTGAATAAAGCGAAAATCACCGTCACTGTTGTCATTATACTGCTGGTACTTGCATGTTCATGCATAATATTTATGTTACAGGAATTCATCACCAGCTGATATCGGTTAGAGAACCATTGGAAAACCTGGGTACTAGTGAGAAGTAGTGACCAGTGGGGGATAGCAGGTTGGGTGTGAGGACAGATACTCGCCGATGACATTGGTTAGTGGTCGCGCTATATCGCAAATTGACAGAAGCTGGAATGAATGTGCCATTGGATCGGGTCCCATTGGCTTAATGGTCTACAAACTCGGCTTGTAACGGGAAGATCCTGGGTTCAAACCCTGCGGGTGCGTACTGATAAGTCTCAAACTAGGACAAAGCAGCTTTCCAGTACTCCCCAGGTCTTCCAGTGGTTCTCTAACCTATTTCAGGCAACGACGAAATCCTGTAAACCAACACTTTAACATTTATGTGTAGATATGTATTAATCCTCATAGAGCCGAAGTACTTTTAATACATTTAACTCGTTTAACTTCAAATATCTGACATTACTTTGAATTCTCCCCTCTCTCTCTCTCTCTATATATATATATATATATATATATATATATATATTCACCATATAAATTAAGTCTGTCCTTATTTAAATTGTAAGCTAATACAAACATTTGTTTTATACGCGTGTTTAAATGTCGTCCTCAGTATTCTTCTACTTTTATCTACGAATGAGTATAATTTGTTCTACCACAGCATAGCACGCAATCATCTCAAATGACAGTCTGATATTAAGCGTACATATATATGTATGTGTATATATATTATAACTAATATGGGATCGGTCTTAATATTCCCCTTTTAGCTTCTACTTATCCTGCTTCTTCTTTCTGGCGGTTCATCTCATCGTCTACTATTATTGCCAATGAAACAGATAAACAGATATTTGTCTGACTTACAAATAAGATTAATGTCATCCTCACACAAACACACAAACATACATACACTGACAAATTCCCCGAATTGTATATAGTAATGAAGAACAAATTAAGACCACGACATGAGTGACCAAGAAGGAAAAAAAATATGCTTCTTATTTCTTCCATTTTTGCCTTTTTGTTAGTGTACTTATCTATTTTTCGGGATTTATGTAGGCATGTAATTTTTAAGAAATATCATAAATATTAGACGCTTATGCTTGTCTAATCTTCTAAAAGACAAAAAAAGAAACTATATGTTATAGGGAAGGCAGTGAAAATGTTAATCTCCAACGATAACTTCTGTTGAAATAAAAATATATGTATGTATATATATTGAATGCATGCTTATATTTGGGTAAACGAGATAAAGACAAGGAAATTTCGCGCGGACAGAGGGGGTGAAGAGTTAATCAACTCGACTCAACTTAACACTCATTTCTATCAAATAGAAACATTTATCATATGAAAGTTCATCTTTCAACAGAAATTGTTTTTATCAGGGCTAAATTTGATGCTTTCTTATAATCAACAAAGATAAATCTTTGAAAATACATATGTTGTACAAGTTCATTTTTAGCAAAAAGGTCAGGTAATACTGCCATTACTGCTACAGCTAATAATAATAATCATAATAATAATACCAGTAACAGTAACATTAATAATACTTAATTCTACCAGTCAGCATATACGTGTTTGTTTGTATTTGAGCAAGCACTTTTTGACATTTTTTTCCGTTTCTCTTAAAGACATTTTTTTCAAAACCATATGCCATGTTAATTCCATCATTTTTATTCATTTCACTAGAAATAATAATACAGAATTTGTTTTAATTATCAGTAAATATTATCAGGTATCATTTCTTTTTTTTTCAAAAAAGAAGAAGAAATAAATGATTATATAATATATTAACTATGAAAAGTGTAATTAATCAGAGCAAATAAATTAGATCATCAGATATGCATTCCAAGGTATTATAATAATAATAATAAGAGACAAAAATAAGATAATCAAATGTTTTATTTAACCTATGCATACTACTTATATGTTAACTTAAAGTTTATTTTATATGATAATGTATAATACTTGAAATCTGAAGGACAAAATGATAAGTTGTGAAATTAATACTAATTTGCGATGATGCTGCTGTTGTCAATTTTAAGGTTTAAAAGAAACACAATCTGTCACACAGACTATATCCAACACAGGTTTGACTAGAACTAACTGTATGAAGTTAAACAGAGCATATTTTTTAAGATGTCTAGTTTTAAAGTTGCCTAATGAAATTCTGTCAGCATTAGGTACTCAATACAACAATACATATTCCAGCGGATCGTAGGAAGCCAGAAGACCGGTATACGTTGAACCGACAAGAGGATTGTAGAAGATCTAGACTTCTCAGGTAATTTACGGCCATTGTCATACAAATTCGAAGATCTACAGACGGAAACTAACAAGTTAGTAGGGGAAGCAGCAAAGGTAAGACTTGAAGTGAACGTAGAGAAGACAGAAGTGATGAAGAAACTCAATCACCATCAACAGGAGAAATATGAAGGAATTCGTTTCTTTCACTTACTTAACCTGGACAGCATCCTTTCAACTACAGGCAGCACAGATGAATCCAATCAGGACCAGATGGAGTTCATTAATGTGAAATCAATGTGGAGATCTGCTACACTCAGTATAAGGAACAATATCCGGATTTTCAACACTAATGTTGAGTCAGTTGGTGTGGGTATCATAATAAACATTTCCGACAGGCTACAAACTTCCTTTAGCAGCTTCCTTCGATGCCTCTACATTGAAAATCGGATGTCCAGAAAGGATTATCAACGAGGAACTCTGGGAGAAAACCAACCAAGAACCTATTGCCCAACAAATTTTGCTGAAGGAAATGGAGATTGATAGGACACACGCTGAGGACACCGTTGACCGACATCACGTATCAGGCCATCGCTCGAGTGGAACGCGAATGGGGTGTGACAAGTGCGGCGTCCGAGGGTGATATGGAAGAGATAATGCGACAAGGAGGCGAAAGCTTATGGGCAATCATGAAGCCACCTAAAGTGGACAACATACAGCCGATTCATTGAAGATGTGCTTTTGAAGCCGTATGTTCCGCTCTAAAACCAAATGGAATAATAATAGCATTATGATAATATAACTTTTATAAATGTATCACTCGATAGTATCTATTTATGTTTTTTAAAGAATGTTCATTACTTCAAGGCTTCAGAAATGTCGTTCTCTCAGGGAAAAGCAAGTGTCAAATCATGGTTTGGTTCCTCTTCAGTCGTGTGGGACACAGATAAATTGTGAAGGCATCAGAAATGATAATGTACTTTTCACAGCTGTCAAATGTGTGAGAATTTCAACCTCTTAAAGTCTAATAGTGTTGAACTCATGAACAATATTCTAATTATAAAGATACGAATAATTATAATTATCCTAACTGTTTTACAGTCTGTGTCGCATGCAGCAAGTTTCTGTACAGTATTTTTAACACGAGATATTCATGTATTCCCTAGACTCGAATGACAAAAGAATAAATGTCCAACAAATATCAGAGTTTTTTCTGAAGCTCTGCCAGCTTCAGCTAAAAATAAATAAATAAATAGGGGGAGGAGTTAGACTCTACCACAGTGCCCAAGTTTTATCCTTATATCAATAGTTCTAGGTAAGTTTTTCAGATCATTCAATAAAATATTTATGAAATAGCATTCAGTTAATTCACTGTCGACTACATCCAGTAGTCCAATATCGGTCAGAAAGCATCATGATAACTGCCTACCAACTTGATTCCCCATATTATAGACTTCATTCACAAAACTCCCCACATAGAAATGCATATGTCACTAAATACTCTAGAAATCCAATAAGTTACCCTTTTTATCGATACTGTATAGCTTTAACGAGTTTTATTTCCGAATACTGTAGATAAACGATTGAGAGATTAGTCTTCTCTGGACTTTTACTTATTATTTTTCTTTAACAGTTAGCAGCACAGTTACTGAAAGTGTTTTCAGTCAAATTTATATACCTGAAAGACAATGTGAAGTTAGAGAAAGAGTATTTTGTTTCACTTTTATACACAGTATCTTTCTTATATTCGTTTCATCTTTTGCCATTTATCTCTTCATATAGATCATTTTATCAAAGATTCAATACACAGAAATGTTTTAATTACATCGGATAACCGAAAACCAAAACGAATACGTACAGCTTTTTCACCATCTCAACTATTCCAGCTAGAAAGTGCATTTGAAAAGAATCATTATGTTGTTGGACAAGAACGCAAAGATTTAGCAAATGATTTAAATTTAACTGAGACTCAGGTATGTTTCCTTTTTTTGTCTTCACATGATAATATTGATCTGACTTGCTTCTTGTTAAATAATATATGTATATTCATTTGACAATATGAACTAACGGACTATTATTTCATCTTATACATGTACCCCGATACAGTTTCTGATATAATTTCCATATGTCCGTATTGGCTATTTGTATTCTAATATCCATGGATTTATAATTGTAGAGCCTGGGGATGAAGTTATCGAAAACAACTGTTCGCTCAAAAATCTTGTTCTGATTATACCATAGGGATATTTAAATTACTGAAATAATACTTTCTTTATCATGGCTTTCGCAGACAGACAGTATGTTAGTTTGATGATATTAGATGGTTGGAGGCAATCGGCAGGAAGCCTTGGACCCAGGTTTCGTGCTAGTTGGCACTCGTCAGCAAGGCATGTCTGCAGTCTTGAAGGAACTCATATCTCTTCTGAGATTCAAACCCGCGTCACCCAGTGAGTACTGCAGTCAGAGACGTATGTTAGTTTCGTAAATCACATCTCAGTGAATAAATAGTCTAGATATATAGGTACTGACAATAAAAGTGGTATTCATTATGGGAGACAGTAGCTGAGGGAAAACTCTCTTTAATATGATTGTAGGACATTATCATGAGTCTCATAAGAAAACCGGTCAAAGCTAGTACCCATAGTTGTTCTACAGAATAAGGTATCCGTTTGCTGACAACTGGTGATCAATGAACCAGTGATGGGGATTCATCTGAGTCGAGTCTTAATGTGATCCAGCTTTTCAGTTCACTTTCACTTATCACCCACTACATGAACAGCAGTCTGTTAATCCAAGATAATCCCAGAAAGCCTCGCAATCAAATTTAGAAGAAATTAATTACCCACCTTGTAGCGTACTTAGTGGTATTTTTTCAATCCTTCGTGTTGTGAGTAGAACATAAGGTATCAGGCTTGAGCTTTGAAGTTTCAGTAGCATTGGTGTTATTTTTACGGGGTGGGGTTGGTAGGCTCACACCCAACTTTTCGTCAGTAAGTGGGTTTATTACAAGGTAAGTGAGGCTTTGGAGTACGTCGGCAGGGAATTAAAGCTGGACCATGGGTGCTATTGACAACCATTCTACCAGTGAACCACTGACGCGCATACTTACTGGAATAGCGTCTCTTTTTTGCTATAAAAAAGATTGACAAAAGGGAATGAAGTATCGAAACTAAGTGTAATTCTCTTTTTTTATGATAAGTTATTAAGTAAATTCATGTGTTTCTGTTAAAAGAGCGGTGATAGGACGTCTTTTTTTCCAGCTTCTCATTGAAGACTATGATATACAATGAAACACAGTGCTTCTTTCTCAAACTTATTATGGCTTTGAATGTAAAATCCTAGAAAAATTTCAGTAATCAAAAATAAGGGATAGGATAAGAACGCATGATTACCTTCATCTCTGTATAGCTGGGCTGCTTAATACACTAAAAAATCTAAAGTGTAACATAGAGCAGTGATGAAATGTTAGTGCTTAATAATTTATTATAGTATAAAACTTGCAGAATATAGGGCTTCATTAGAACACCCCCCCCCTATTGCATGCTATTCTCTGCAGCCCTCTTTAGCTGACTTCACGACTGTCCATAAATTTCCATCTCCTCATCATGCCTTCAGTGACTGAGATGTCGCTTTCCATTCTTGTTCCACTCGAGGGCCTTCGGCGCGATGTCACTCAATGGTCTTCGCAGTATGTGTTCAATCCATCTCCATTTCCTTCGGTATAAGCGTTGCCAGAGTTCCTTGTTGTTAATACTTTCTAGCTATCTGATCCTCAGTGTGGAGTCAAGGCAGTTGTTGATAAATGTCTAGAATTATCATTATTGTTATTGTATCCTTTAATTTCTACAGGAACATAGGGCTTCAGCCGTGCGTCTCCACTGAGTTCGGTTCTCTGCTAGAGTCTTCACCTGGCTCCATGTCTGCCCACACGCTTTCATCTCCTCTTCACATGACCACCTCCAAGTCACCCTTGCACTGACGACCAACTCGCCGCTTCCCTTTCGGGTTCCACTCGAGCAATGGCTTGTCTAGTGATGTCACTTGATGGTTTCCTCAGAGTATGGCCAATCCATCTCCATTTCTTCCTGCCTGTTTGTTTCACAATCGGTTCCTGCTGTGTTGGTTTGCTCATTGCCAGAGATCTCTGTTGCTGATCTTTTCTGGCCATCTGATCTTGAGTATTGAGCGAAGACAACTTTTAATGAAAGTCTGTAGTTTGTTTGAGATGCTCTTTATGACGCGCCAAGTCTCTGATCCGTATATTAGCACTGACTGACTTCACATTGGAGTTGAAAATCCGGATCTTATCTTCGTTTTGATGCTGAGTGCTGTTGATCTCCACACAGACATGAGATTAGTGAAAGCTTGTCTTGCTTTCCCGATCTTCGCTTTGATATCCTCGTCAGTTCCACCTGTTGTTGAAACGATGCTTCCCAGGTCGGTTGGTGAAAGAGGTTGTTTCTTTCAGGTTTCTTCCATTTATGCTGATTGTTGTCTGTTGTTGTTGTTGCTGTTGGCCTGTTGAAAATACGTTTTGGTGACATGCCAAGTTTCTGAATCATACAGAAACACTGACTTGACATTACTGTTATAAAACATGCTTAACAGTCGTTAAAATGTAGTTGAAAACATAAATTAGATCTTATTTTAGTATATAATGAACTATTCTAATGGTTATTTAAAAACTGGAATCAATGAGTACTTACACCAAGCCCTATCTCACTCTTTTAAGATGTTTTTATAAATCTCACTATTCATTAACCGACTTTTAATGTAAATAATCTAACTACATTGATATACACATAGAATTCTGACCTTCTGGAATAAACATAACATTACAAAAAGAAAACTGAATAATTTTCTTTCCTTTTCAATTTATTTTTATAAAAAACAGATGGACTACTTAAAATCAAAATGTCAAGATGTTATTTTATGATAAAAGACGGATTGAGGAGATAGATATAAAGTATATCCACTCGTTTGTTTTTTTTATTCCTTCGAATTATTTTATTTTTTATTTTTCGATTTGGCCAAGTACATAAATCTGTGCACAATAATAAGATGAGAAACAATTTACTCCTAATATATATTCATATGTACATATATATCTGTGTGTATCGTTAAATAAAATAGGAGGGGGACGAGGGGAATGTTCTCAGTCTCACTGACTGTTTCTTAATTCGATTGTCAACTTGATAAAACACTCTTTCACATTTATTTTTACATAAACAGAGAGAATAACAACAACAACAACAACAACGAAATCAACACTAAAGTTGATAGAATTGAAACTTGTAATCAATCGCGTGACTAATTCCTTTCACTATGTCCATATAGAATTATGGCAAATAATATAGTAGTTATAAACACAGACCAGTATCATAAAAAAAAAACTAAATAAATATCCCTGATAAGAGATGGTGGAGGATGGATGAATATTCGCTTGATAAAACAATGCGGTTGCATACATTTTCTGTAGTTGTTGTTGTCCTTGTTGTCGTTGTAAGAAATGCCTCACCTCAAAACAGATTTTTATATTTGTCCATTTTTTTCATTATTATTATTAATATTATTTATAAACTACTGAGTGAGGAACTATTTCTAATTAATTAAACATCTTGATAATAATGAAATAAATGGATATAGTTTTAAAATGTTAATCATAAAAATAAAAATAATAATAATGATAACAGTAATGATATACACGCGAAATTGTAGTAAATTTAACTTGTTATTCTAAAGAAACTATCAAAAATCCACTTGATTGGATTCGCTTTACCAGTAATGCATATATATACAAATATGTATATATACACACAAAGTGGGTAAATGTTAATCAGTTCGGAATGCAAAGTAGAGGTTGGTGGTGGTGATTATGCTGATGAGAGTTGATAGGTACGAAACACGATATATAAAGTGTACATATTATCGAAATGAACATATATATTTATATGTATGGACTAACTGATATTAATTTCACATTTATTTATGATTTATTAACACAAAAACAGATGAACAGTTATGACGAAGAAGGACAGCGAGAAAGAGAGGGGAATGTTTAAAAGAATTTTGTTTTACTGTCAGTGGTTTGGTCATTTCTAAGTTTTATCTTTATTTAACAAGCCAAAAATACGTAAAACCAAAAGGAAAATATTCTTTTAAGAAAAAAAATATTAATGGTTACTTATTATAATAATGTACTATATTTTTAAATAAAAAGCATAGATGGCATGCATAAATAAAATGTATGAAAGGGGTAAGAGAATTTTTAATTTTAGTTTTTGTTTAACATTGAATTGAGACAAGAGTTTATAAATTTTGAAACTGACTTTTAACCATAACAGAATAATTTTAGATATTCAGAGAAATGATCATATAAACTAGAGAAGCTAATAATCTTTTCATCTATAAGTGATTTTTGCATGTGCAGTGGGGCTTATGATCTTCTAGACTTGTTCACGTTAGTGGAATTAAGGAATATTTAAGAATTAGTTTGTTGGGATTTCACTTGTTGTAAGTTTGATCACAGATTGATGTCAGTTGGAGAACCATTGAAAACCAGAGAGTACTGGACAGCTGTTTCGCCCCAGATTAGGTCTCTTCAGTAGTACGCACCCATTGGGGTTCGAAACCAGGACGTAGACCATTCTACCACTGAGACCCCGATCCAGTGGCCTATGAATTCTAGCTTCTACTAGTTTGCGATTTTATCGCTACCATCATCTGACTACAGGACGAAGTTGCCTGGAATTCTGATTAGAAGTTCTGACCAGTGGGGTCCATCAGGTTGGGTGTGAGCACATCTACTCAAAGAGGAAATTCGCTGAGCTAAAATCACGAATAGGTAGATGTTGGCATTCATGAGACACTGTGTTTGGATCCCAGTGGCTGAATGGTCTACGAGCTTTTTTTTTTACCGGAAAATCCTGGGTTTGAATCCCGTTGGGTGAGCACTACTGAAGAGACCAAAACTAGGGCGGAGCAGCTATTCAGTGTTCTCTTGTCTTCGGTGGTTCTCTAACTGACACCAACCTGTGATCAAATCTGAGACTTAAGTAATTCTTGGATAAGGATAACCTTGTGACGAATAGATCCACTGAAGTTTTGAAATTCCAAATCATTTGTCTGTATAGTATGCAGATACTGATGAAATTTCATCTTGGTTTCCTTTGGAAAGCAAAATTATTCAGACCACAAAATACCATTTGCTCAACAAAATGGATTGTGTGATGATTGAAAGCATTAAAGCTTGATAATTTAGTTGTGATCGGCTAGGAGTTCTGAGAAGTTTTCGACTGGTTGCACAGTTCAGAATCCTATATACTTTGTTTCAACAGAAAAAGTAATAATTATTGTTATGTTCAAGGGTTGTCACGGCTTCCTCTGTCAGTTAGTTATGATGGTAACAGCATATACTGCACAAATCTTACTTATTAGCGATTCGATATATTCATAAATGTATGAAAACATGGCTGTTTAAACCACTGACTAAATAACGGAATGAAGATGTTTTCACTAGTGAGGCTATCATGTCTGTGATTTATATGTGGGATGATGAATCGACCCACTGGATAACAATAAAGTCTACGGTAGTGGAGAATTTGTTTCGTCATGCCGTGGGGAGTAAGTAGCAATTTCTTTTCAATAACTGTACAGTGTGTTTTACTTGACATTCAACAGTTGAATGTCGTTATCAATAATCTAAAGATAAATTTCGCGAATTTAAAGTGTTTTTTATTCCAATTTATAATTTCATTAAGTCCTCCTTGTAACGCTCTGGTGCGTTAAGTAATAGGTGCCGGGCTTGCTTGTGTGTCTCGGTACAAGCGTTATCATCCACTTAGATGTAGTTTCCATGCTCTAAGAAGGACAAGGTATACATATGAGGTTCCTTAATCAGTCACCATGAAAAGAACAACAGACAAGAAATGAAACAGGCATTCGGAACTTACAGTTAGGGGTTAGGAATTAATTTGATTTGATATATACATGGAAGTCTTTTGCTTAGTATTTCAAGGAAATATTTTCTGTATTAACATTGATTACGAGAAGTATTACTGTCATGTTGATGAACCGGATGAGCTGTTTTCGAGGTTGATATCAACATTATACTTACAAAAATTTATTACAGAAACGAATCAATTAGACTAAAATAATTTTATTCTTTTCACCTGAACAGGTAAAAGTATGGTTTCAAAATCGGCGAACAAAATATAAACGTTTACATACTGACGGTAAAGACGCTATGAGCAACTCAAGTTCTAAGGAGAGAAGATCAGCTTCTGATGGTGAGGATGATGATATTGATGATCATGATAATGAAGAAGATGAAAATGAAGGAGATATCGAACAAGAGGAGGGAGAAGACAGTTTCGAGGACTTGTCATGCAATCATAATCAACTCAGAGTGGAATATGACCATGAAACATTGGCGAAACATTCAAAAACCGACTCACCAAACCAAATAAGCATTAAAGCCTTCGCTATACAACATAATCAATCTTCAATGGATAATAAAGATTTCAATTTTACAGCTGACTGTCAAAGTCAGCATAATTTACTAAGGTCAAATAACCTTTCTGATAATAAACAACTAATTAATGATTTATCCCATAATCCCAGTGGCAGGCTTAAGGCAAAACGTGCTTATCCAAAATGTGAATGGAGCTCATTTAAACAAATTAGTAGCAATTTAAATACCGAAAACAGATTGGAGACACATCATTTACCCGCAAATCAGTCAATCTTACATTCATCACATAATTTATTACATTCTGTTTTAGGACACATAAATCAAATCAAAAATGCACATTAGAAACCTTTGAGAACTGAGCAGTTTGTTTATCTAATTTCCTAATTTTTTGTCTTTATACTAATTAACTTCCTTATATCTTGTATCTGTGTAATTTAACCATTCTACGTCTAGATACAGTGAATTATTGACTTAAGATCATAGATGACGTTCTTCTAGTTTTCTAGAACTATGACAGAAAGAAAACAAGCTCGGGATAGGTCATCACGAAGACATTTTGATGAAAATTGGTTACCTGTTTCAGCTTATTCAATCATAAGTAAACAAAATTCATTGTGTTAATGGGTTTAAATCATATCATTTTGTATAAACTTTAATCTGTACACTTTTACTATTATTATTATCACTGTCATGTTGGAAATAGTTTACTCCATTTTATCAAAGAAACATCAACACAGAATCCAATCTATGAGTTAATATATACTTTTTCCTAAACAGTTATGTCACAGAAACTTTCTGATTGTTAGAAAAAATTTTTAACTCCTCAGCGTGTATGCCGGAGTCATCGAATTCCAACTACTTTTCGATTATTAGTGTTTTCCAGTCATCCAGGTATCTTCAACTAGAAGGACTATATCATATGCATATTCTAGGTAAACGAGATTATTCCCTGATGGTAACCTGTCAATCCCTGAGTCGCTGAAGTCAGTTAGGGTTAAGTCCATTAGTGTGTACATCTATGATGAAATTAAACAGAAGTGAGGACAGTGGGCATCCCTGACGGACACCACTGGTTTTTACCACTTCAGATGACAACTCTCTATAAGCTCTTACACAGCTTCGTGATTTTGAGTAGATTGCCTTGATTAGTGCGATGCAATTTCTCGGCACTCCATTCACGACCATAGGGTTATTGATACAGAACAGAGGATGTCCCAGATAGAAGCAATATTGTATTGCTTAACGTAGTGATCACGTTATCCACCCTGAATGATTTCTTGTTTCATATGGCGATCCGTCAATTACTACTGACACATTAGATCAGAGAGATACTAAGTCAGTCAGAATGGAGGCTATACTTCTATCTAATATGGATAGTTGGAAACCACTGACGTCGAATAGTTGTGAGCACTAGTCAGATGTAAACGACCTAAGCATCGTTTTACTCGTTTGTTGCTAAGCTCATCAACAGTGTAACTGTACAGCTTTAGTACACAGAGTTCTGCCTAGCTGCCTAGGTGAACTGTGTAATTTGCAACTGACGTGGTATCCTAAGCAACAGAAGTAAAATGTCCAACATTTCATTGTTTAGATAAACGAAATCACATATGAGAAAAAAAAATTTGTACCAGTAAAATCCTCTCTACCATTACACGTTTTCCATCAAAAACTGGCATTATCAGTTTATTACGAATTAATAGAAGTTAAAAATGACGAACCACTAAATTCCCACCTAGCAGCTGAGTGCTAACCAGCTCTGTCTTGATCTGAAACTCTTGGGTCCAATCCCTAATAAGGTTATGAATACGCCCTGCTGGTGAGACTCAGTGTAGGTTGGGACATCTCTTCCGTGCTTCCTGGTAATCAATAATTCCTTGATCGAGATTGGTTAGTGATGAAACTTACCCTGAAGTTAAATGAATTCACAAAATTTGAATATTTGAATATTAACCATAACTTTGAAAATAACGATAACTAATGGATGAAAGTGGAAAAAATTGAGACGGTTAATTAAGTGTTTAAATGAAGAAAGTTTGATTTCAATAATTACTTGTTTGTCATGGAATTACAAGGTCAGAGATTGAGATCTCTTGCGAACTCTGGCTAAGTAATTCAAACACACTGATTTAATTATACCTTAATTCTTGTTCAGTTGATATTCTCTGGTAGTTTTATAACATGTCCGATCTCTTCAGTCCATATTTTTCTATGAAGTCAGTGGGCATCCATAAATTTACTTCATTATGTAAGGAAGTATTTAACTCTGGGAACATTAAAACCTATAGGCTTATGAAAATTAAAACAAGTTAGAGTCATTTATATATATATATTTCCTTCACGTTCCACAGTGGAACATAGGGCTTCAAGCTAGTGGCTTGGAGTTTCTGTAGCAGTGCTTATTTTACAGGATGGGGTTGCTAGCCTCATTTCTGGCTTAGCGAGGTAAGGGAGTGCGTCGGCCGGGGATCGAACCTTGGGCCATGTGCATGGTCGGCGAGCGTCCTAACCACTATGCCACCGACGCCATTTTTATATATACAGTATCAAATTGTAAGATGTGAGTATGTTATTCGAATCGCTGTTAAGTGTTAAACTACTGACTGAGAAATATGAAACTTGTGGTTGTAATTTCATATGAAGTCCCACATATTGAGATTTTCTAAACAACCATTCAGTACTCTAATTTCGTACAATTTCCGCTTCGTGATGAAACTGAACTGAATCACAAAACAAGATCATTTTGGAAAAATATTTTCTCTAGAGGTGGTTTTCTTCGCGTTCACAAGTCCCCGAAAAAACCAACTGAACTACTGGGACCTGTCATCATCGGTCCATGCCATCCTAAATGTCTTTGAAGGAAATAATAAATTCACTTGGTCACTGGCGAAATCAGCTTGACTAATAAATTCTGAGTTCACAATAAAAATGTAAAAGTCTCGAACTGAGGAAATGAAGAGAATATGCGCGTAAACTGATAAAGATCTATTTGCTATGAATTAAACTTCATTTATAAACTCGGCTAAGTGAGTAAACAAATATGATGTAACTGTTCTTCCTTTTCACTCGAGATTTCGAATCTATTCAGTTGAAGATAATTTAACATTATTTACTCAATGAGGGGATACTTTCTAAATTTTTTTTTCAAATGATGTTTACGTGCTTATTACCAGAAGTAGTTTCACTTGAACCGTTATTCGTATTTGTGTAAATAAAAATGTCATTGACATGCATTAGTCTGCTTAACATAACACTGATGGAAAAAGAACCGAATCTATTTCTTAACATTGAATTCTTTTACCATAATAATGTCAGCATAAATAAGTAAACAACGGAGTTATATCTTCCTTTTCAAAAGTTAATTTCGCTTTCAAGTTAAGTGTGTTCCATTTGGTACATGTTATTTTTATTGCATAACTATAACGAATTGAGACACGAGTTATCCAAATACGGTTATTTTTTTATCAGTAGACAAGTGGTTTTAAAGTATGTAGTGATATTCATCTGTAGATGAAGTGGAACTGTGATTAATTCATTAAGCTTAAGTCATCTGACTGTTGTTTGACATTCGTATTATACTAAGTGTTTTTCCTGGTTTTATTCACATTCTTCAATAATGTCTCTATTTCAGAATTTAGTAGTAAGGTTAAATGATTGATTACACATATGCCGAATTCAGTGGAAACTTTTCTTTGTCACGGAATTATAAATTGTTTTTTATAGCTGAACAGTGACTAGATTGATTCACACGTGCATCCATCGATTGACTTAACTCCATTGAGTTATGTGAGTTGTTATTAGGTACATATACAAATATACTGTTGTAGAAATATGACGAATAAGTTTAAGCGCTTGACTTTTAGTCAATAGGTCATGATTCCGAATCCTGTAACACCTACTTCAACCTAGAAAATGGGTAGTATCGTCTACCCTTACACAATATTTGTGGCTCGATATCTGGTTCATGAACGTCTGTTCCAAGTAGTCTAGTCCTAACAAGGAATGTGTCGTCAGTCTCTGAGTAATTACTGCTAAAGAAAGTGCAAAGCAACCGAAAATTCTACTCATGAACTTATTATTTGTGAAAAAGAGTATCTTATCCACTTAAGTGAATACAAAATACATGACAGATTCCATTTTGACTGGTATGATACACTACTACTATAATAGTCTTAAGTAGTGTTACTTATTAAATTGGACAAAATCATTCCTTTAGTGGATGATAATCAATACAGCTGAAATCCTCTAGGGTTTATTTAAGTATATTAAATATGTTTTCAGTGTAACAGGTAAAAAAGCAACTTATTTCGGTGACATATAGAAATCACTGAATTAAAAGAAATTAGTCAATTTCGCACTAAATTTTCAAGTGCTGTTTTACAAGGATTTGATTGAGTTCAAGTCATGACCATCAAGTTGGGTGTAGGGATAAATATTCACCAGTGATATCGGTGAAGATCGTGAAGAGGAGTTGAAACAGAATGGAATAACATGGATGCAGGTGAAAAGTGGTGCGTCGGTGGTATAGCGGTTAGGAGGCACATGGTCCGAGGTTCGATCCCCGGCCGACGCACTCCTTTACCTCGTTGAGCCAGAAATAATGCTGGTAAAGAGGAAAGGTTGAGCATGAGGCTAGCAACCCCATCCTGTAAAATAAACACTGCTAAAGAAACTTCAAGTCTCTAGCTTGAAGCCCTATGTTCCACTAGGAACCCAAGGGAACAATAATAATAATAAGTGATATCGATTGGTGATCGCGCTATATATAGCGAGTTGTTGGAAGTTGGAACTGATAGATCGTTGAATTCCATCTCAACTACTGGTTGGTCAATGAGCTCGCCTTGTAACCTGAGAGTTTTGAATTTTATCACTGGTTTGCTGATTGGTGCGTACGATGAAGAGTCCCAAAATTGGACAAAACGACTGTCCAAAACTCTCTGCTTTCTAGTGGTCCTCTTACTGAAGTTAGTTCACAGTCAAACTTGAAGCTGTACTAATTTGTTCAAACTCTCAAACACGAAGAACTTTGGATCACTATGATGAACTTTCACAGTCATGACAACATTATACAGCTTCATTTAAGCCGCCTTACTGACAGAGAAAGAATAATTTGTATTAGTGACTGTCTTATGGTGCTTAATTCATATATGTATTCAAAATTTTCTTTATATCTCTATTCAGTATTCGTTATAACTAAGTTAATGAAGGCTTGTGTGTGTGTCGAAACAATTTAAGAATTCAATAAATTAGTCAATTCGATCATTAGTATTGACATTCCATCTACCATTATCGTGGATACTGGAACATTTTCACTACTGCTACTATATAATACTCCTACTCCTGCTACAACAACAACACCAACTACTACTGAATAAAATCAGTCATTCTTTGTAAGCACTTATTATACTAAAAAGGGGTGTGTGTGTAAATAAACACTAGTGCTGAGACATTAAGTTTTTTTTGGTAAGTTAGGCATAAAAGAGGGATAAGAATAGGAACAAAATATAATAGAGGTGACAAAAATACCGTTAATAATAACACTATTATTATTATTATTATCATCATCATTGTGTTGCCGTGACTACTGAAGGAGATGAGATGAAAAAAGGTGTATAGGAAAGATTAATAATGCTAATCATATTGTTTTTTTTTTAATTTTTTATATAAATACGTTTCTCCCTTTAATTCCATCCCATCTTTCCACAACTACCTACCCCAACCCACCCCTCGCAAAGTTTATTGGAGGTTAAGAGTATTATTATTATTATACTAAAAATAATTCTTCATTTTTTCCACATTAAATAAAAATGATTTTTAGGATAGTCTTCATAGTCCCATTTTGCAATTGTCCAGTGTAAATGTCTCGTTAATATTGTACACACACATATATATATAAATATCTATTGTCTGTTAAGAAGTGAAATGATGAGAACAGGAAATGAAAGATGATGGTGTTTCCGTTCCTAATTGACTGTTGAATTAAAAATTCTTTTTTTGTTGTTCTTTTCTTCATATGATTTCTTACAGTAATAAAAAGCTTTATCTTTTATTTATACGTGGATATGCATAAATACAAAGCACATACACGTATGAATAAAGTGGAGAAACATCACAGACTTACGATACCTTCACTATCATACTGGTGGATATATGGATAATGATGGATACTAAACTGATACTGTGAAGGTGATTGATTAATATACATATTTGTATATATATGTATAGATAAAGGCTTAGTTGAGAAGAAATTAAACAATATTTCTCATGCAAAAAAAGCATCGTCCAGTGTGAAAAAAAAGAATGAAGATACCAAAGGCCGAAACATAACACACAAGTATGTATGATATGTCTAAGAATGATGGTGACTATAATAAAATCATTATAATTTTATTGTACATTAATTAGTAAGTTACTATCTCCAATGATTTTCCTGATTGCGATAGACTGGATAATGTGATAGACAGACAGACAGCGGGCAGCGAGGAAACAAGCATGAAATGGACCCACATGAAAGAAACTTGGAGGATCTGGACTTCGCCGATGATATTTGTATGATTTCTCATAAACTGGAAGATATGCAAGTGAAAAGTAACAAGTTTCAAAGACATCAAAGATAGACTTCACTTCAAGTGAACATAGAGAAAACAGAGGTGATGGAGATTCCTGGCCAACAGCAACAGCAACAGCAACAACAGCAATCGGCATAAATGGGAGAAATTAATTGAAAGAAGCAACCTCCTTTACCTATCTACCTGGGAAGCATCGTTTCAAATACAGGCGGACGGAACTGATGAAGATATCAAAGCGAGGATCGGGAAAGCAAGACAAGCTTTCATTTCTCTCAAGTCTGTGTGGAGGTCAACAGTACTCAGCATGAAAATGAGATGCGGATTTTCAACTCCAATGTGAAGTCAGTGCTACTTATTATACGGATCAGAGACTTGGCGCGTCGTGAACAGCACTTCGAACAAACTACAGAACTTCATCAATAGCTGTCTTCGCTCAATACTACTCAAGATCAGATGGCTGTCCAGAAAACATCAGCAACAGGGATCTCTGGCAATGAGCGAACCAACCAACCAGGAACCAACTGTGCAAGAAATAAGCAGGAAGAAATGGAGGTGGATTGGCCATACTCTGAGAAAACAAACCATCCAGTGATATCACAAGACAGGCCATCGCTCGAGTGGAAGCTGAATGAGAAGCGGCGAGTTGGTCGTCAGTGCGAGGGTGGGGTGACATGGAGGAGGTAATGCGAAGAGGAGATGAAAGCATGTGGGCAGACATGGAGCCAGGTGAAAGTGTTGGGAGAGAACCGAACGCAATGTAGACGTGTGGCTGAAATCCTATGTTCCTCTAGGAACTAAAGGAAACAATAATAATAACTAGTAAGTTAAAGTTGTACAATTTCATTCATTTATACACACAATTTTATAATTCCCATCTAGTGTAAACATGCAGATAACAAAGAAATATCTACGTAGTATGAAAAATACGTAGTGAATATCGTTAAACCTGAAATAATTTGATTCTGTGCAGTAGGATTAATTAATGAATTGACTATCTTTTGTTTTTTTTTCCTATAAATTCATTCATATAAGAGTAAATTTTAAATTATTTGTTGGAAAGATGTCTGTAGCCGAATATTTAAACAAGCTTTGATTGGGAACATTATCACTTACTAAAAGTGTAAAGATTAGACAGTCACATGCTCTTGTCAGTAAGGTGTATTTGTAACTACTGATGAACTGATATCTCCTCAAAAGACTCTCACCTGCACCATCCATTGCTGTGGTCAATGACATTATCACTGAGTTATGGGGCTCAGGTTTAAAGGGTGCAAGTCAGAAGTAAGTAAGAATAACATTTCTCGCAATGCTTTTGTTTGTCGAAGAAAATATCTACTGTGTCACTTAATGGTTGGATAGATAACGTGCCAGCAGTTGTAGTGACATATACTGAGTCCGAGCTTAGGTTAAATACGCTTAAAGTCACCCTTTATATTTCTAGTAAGACTAAAACGGAATCATTCTACCAGGCAATGTTAATCAAAATTCAGTCACAGCCAAGATTTACCAGTGTGTACAAGAAATCTGTATGCTAGTATGAAGAAACCAGTTCCGTCATCTGTTTGAATCATCAGAAAGATTGAAAATACGAATAGTGCCTAAAATGAGTTGACAAGCTACATTGTAACGTTTCACACAGTTCTCTGAAACAGTTATATGATTTTTCAAATAATACAATAATATCTACTGAACTCACTCTTACATATACACACTGCTTTTCAAAGCAGTTTCATTACTTTGTAAAACGATTACATCAGCTATTTTTGATTGCACACTAGTCAGTAACTAGTGTAATGCGTCTAGTCCTATCTTCGGTGCAGACTGAATTATATCAGTCATGTTTGCAATGTGGCCACCATGCTAGGTGGCTCGCCATTACGGTGCACTGTGAATTGTTGGTATTAGATGGTTGGAGGCAATCGGCAGGAAGCCTTGGACCTAGGTTTCGTGCTGGTTGGCACTCATCAGCAAGGCGTATCTGCAACCTTGAAGGAACTGATGTCCCTTCTGAGATTCGAACCCACGTCAGCATCAGCTTTTAAGAATCAACAAGATGCTTTTGTCGTATCGAAAAAAACTACAAGAAATTCAACAGTTCATAATGATATTAAATGTGATATCTCCCAATAAGAAAATTTCTAAATACAACTACTAAGAGATGAGATATTTATGACTTCTAAACAAATTCTCTAACTGTTTAGTGGAACGGTTTATGTGTTATAAAGTATCACGAATATATTTTCTTAAACTGACTGCGACTCACAGAACCTCAGACGATTTACATAAGTAAAAACAAAAATCGTATTTGTTAAGTAAATTTTCAGGTGATATACGAAGAGTGTTTCCCACTTATTGTCCTTATCTTTATTGTAATTGAAAAATCATACCTTTTTATCATTTAGATAAGTCTCAGTATTTAACTATTTTGACAACATCACTGGTTATAGAATTGTTTGTAAGGCCATCTTTAGTAATCTTAGTCTGGGATTAGTTGTATTATGTTTGAAGCTGTAATAAAATCTAGTTTCTGGTCGGTTCGGATGTTTGAATACTGCTGATTCCATTTTCAAACACAAAAGTAATTGTGTGCATACAGATAAACCAATAGTTTCCATACAGTTTCTATAAGTTAGAAGTTCATTTGAGTACTTAGGTGATTCTGTAAAGTTGCATATCGTTTCAGAGGATGAATCTGTGTCGGTTGTTTGGGTTGGGGGCAGACATCTTTTGATGAAGCTTATTCGACATTAAGGTGTTTCTTCACTATTCTGCTGAAAGCAGAAGTGCTGCCATGTGTTCTAGCTGTTTTGAATAATATTTCTACTCCACTTTCTTGTTTGCTGTTGGACTATTGTTTTCGTGACTGAGTACTCGATCTGTACGAAATGATAGAAATTCAAAGAAAACCATCTTATCGTATGTGAAAAACGCTTCTGAAATCACTGCTAGAGTACTGAAGCCTCTTGGAATAGATGTGTCTGTCAGACCAATGCAGTTACTTCACTCCGTTGTTTTGTAGAGAGAAAGACTTAACTTGAAAATAAAAAAATTCAGTGTTGTCTATAAAGTCGACTGAATCAACTGCGAAAAACACTTTATTAACCAAAGGGGATGCCCTCTTCACCTCTGCACTTATAAACACATATTGACAGTCATGAAATCACATACATTTTTTCATATCCATTCACGTGAACAATTACGGATATCATTTCAACTGAGATTATTTGAAAGTCTTAAAGAGAGGAATCACAGTAAACACCAGGGAATTCTTAAATACGTGGTACTCAGATCAATTCGTAATTAATAAAGTTGGGTAAAATTCACCAATCAGTGAGGAATAAGCCACACCAAATTACTGAATGTCCAGTTAGCGAGACGATTAGTATTAACACAGATGAATATAATCACAAGAAAATTTCTCACGACAACCATTCACCGTGAAAATCACAGTGAAAGACAAGTATTTCATGGAGAATTCTGAAATCTCCGTTCACAATGAATTTAGCGCTGAAGATGTTGTCCAGAAGGACCAGTCACCTCAGAGAACACTGGCCTCTAAAAACATTCACCTGAGTTACAGATCCTTTCCATTATTCTCGGACTTTATCGTATATATCTTAAATACATTTGTAAGGAACTTAACCTAAGTTCTATTGTAACGAAGACGCTCCAATGATAACTACTTTGACTTTCTCGACTTTAACTCCAAAACACCAGTACTTTAAGAAGGTTGTATGTTTGGTAATTAAAGTGAGTATAAGTACAAGTCTATACTAATTTTAATTATATATTCGTATTCTTTCGTCTTCTTCGAACTTAAGATGAAATTGGCCTTCAGTTGCCACCATGCTACAGTTCCAATAACACGTTCAATGTTCTAACATTTAAGTTAGTTTACTCTGCAATTCATTCATGTCAAAGAAGAGGATCTCATACCATATTAGTATGTACACTCAATTCAATTATTTTTATCTGTGACGTAAAATAATACAATAGATTAAATAAATTACAAAATGAGATTTTATAATTATCATCAAGTTACATTACAACTTAATCTTAGGTTTATTATTAAATAGAAAATCATTTATTGGCAAATGCTTTTTAGTCTAATGTTCAAGGTGAAAGTGTTACTTTTTTCCAATATGTCTATGGAGTTCAGTATCCCATAGTCGACAGTAAAAACTATTAGGCAGAAAAGACAATTTTTATGTTAATGAGTAGTTTACGTCTGTTAATTTCACTAAGTCTTTACAAATCTCGGGTAGTATTACAACTACTTGCCTACCAGGCGACAACATTATCAACCATTGGAATTCATTAACTAGTTAAAAATAAAAATTAACAAGAATAATTATTGTCTGTATTAGATTTTGTTAAAATTCTAAATGTTAATGATAATCATTAACTTGTCCACTATATATACATATATGTGTGTGTATAATTTAATTTGAATTTCGCACGTGAAATTGAAACATTGAACAAATAATTAATTTATGCATCATTAGATTATAGAGAATAAAAAAATCCCCAGTGAAACATTGAAATAAGGAAATAAATACAAAAGTATTTTAGGAATGCTTAGACATTTAGCCACCATAGACGATTACAATTCTTCTCCGTCTTTTTATAATTAATAGATGTGATGAAAATTCCTTTCTGTTTCTCGGTTTAGACATTAATAAAAATTAAAAAAATTTAACACACAGATTTTCAGCTAAAAATGAATTATTACTGATTTGTCATGGTTTAATTTAAGTACTAAAAGATTTTACCACTACTATTGGTTACACACAGGGAATGATTTCGACAAAAAAGAGAGAGAGACAAAAATGAGAATGGAAATGAATTCATCATCACTATAAATTGTTTAGGGTTCCGGTAGAAATTAAATGATTTACAATTTTTAACTGTTCACTTGACCGGTGGTCTAAACTATGATCATTCATTATTATTATTATTTTTTTCCCATAGTGTTTTTAGCATTTTTCCATCTTCTGTTTTCGTCTTTCTAGGTGCTAAATGAACATTAATATGCTGGTAATTTTATGCATTTTGTCTGTATTACACACTTCAACACATACATACACAAATACTTGCTTTGACAAAAACACATGTCTGCACACACACACACACACACACATGCAAACGTTCGCACTCACACGGGCACAATCACAACCCTTGTTTTTGTCCACAGCATATTATGATTGGCATATTGGAACAAGTGAATTCGGATTGAAAGTGAATAAATACTCACTGACTTGTATGCATGCCTGTTTGTTTGTTTGTTAGAATAAAGAAGTGTACATTAGAGTGTAGAGAAGAATGAGTAGAAATCAAACAGTAAAAATAAAGGTACAATGAATAGAATAGAAAGGAATGGTTAAATAGGTAAAAGGGGAGTGATAATAAACTTTTTTTTTGTTTTACAGAATTCATTACAAATCATGAAAGTAATCAACCCTTAAATAGAACGGAAATACAAGTCTGGCCAGTTACTGTGCGCCCATTTTCACTTCTCATTTTGTTTAGTAAGCAATCCCTATGATTTTATAGTACGATCATTCATCCTGGAAATTTAAGGCAAATAGATGGAAAGTAGTTGAGTATTATTACTATTATTATTACGTTTTATAGCAAAAGTATTATCAAGGAAAGAAGAAGGGATGGCCTTAATAATTTGATACCCCTTGGTTTTACTCTCTTCCTTCCTCTTCTTCGCTTTCTAATTTCATTTATTACTTGTTTGATTGTTTTCACTCTAAAAAGAATAACATAATAAAATTGATATCCGGGCTCATTGTAAATGTCAGTTAAAACAATCACTCCATAGAAATGAGGAAGTTAGTTGTGATTCTTCATTTGTATATCATATAAGCAGTGTAAAATTAAAAATGGACAATCATTTCTTATAATTGAAGTATTTAGTGAGATGAAGTTTAGGGTATTTTATCAACTGTGAATTTCAATTTTAATTTGTCAATTACTTGTAAGTAGTAAAATGAAATATTGATAAATATTGACAGTGATATTTACTGATCAGATTGCAGCTCTACGAAACATCATCGAACAAGGCATAGAATGGCAGTCAAATATATGCTTGGACTTCATCGACTTCAAAAAGGCCCTGACAGCGTTGACCAAGAAGTAATTTGGAAACTACTTCAACACTAGGGAGTGCCCCATATCTTTATCAATCTGATTCAGCCAGATGTCAGATGTTTCATGACAGAAAACTCAGAGTAGCCTTTAAAGTAAAGACAGGAGTAAGCCAAGGCTGCCTGTTATCACCGATTATGTTTCTGACTGTGGCAGACTGTATTATGAGGCAGATAGTACGAAGTGAGAAGATAGGCATAGGTTGAACCTATAAGAAGACTCTAGAAGATCTAGACTTTGCAGACAATTTATGTTTAATATCACATAAATTTGAATATCTTTAGGCGAAAATCAACAAGCTGACAGAAGAATCAGAGAAGACAGGACTTCAAGTGGACACAGAGAAGATGAAGGTGATGAAGATAATCAACCAACAATAAGCACCAATCATTATCAACAGAGGAATCTTAAAAGAGGTCACTTCCTTTACTTATTTAGGCAGCATCGTTCCGACTACAGACGGCACGGATGAAGATATCAGTACAAGACAGGAACAGATTGGGAAAGCAACACAGACCTTCAGTAATCTGAAGTGGGTGTAGAAAGCTGCTGCACTCAAACATTTATCAACAGCTGCCTTTGCTGAATTAAAACTGAAGATCTGATGGTCGTCTGGAACTCTGGAAACGAAGCTGTTTAATGGATAAACTAAAGAAAATGGAGATGAATTGGAGACACTCTGAGGAAACCGCTGAGTGACATCGCGCCCCCGGCGACGAGTTGGTCATTTGGCGGTAACATGGAAGAATTCATGTGGGGAGGAGATGAGAGCCTATGAATAATCGTGGAGCCAGTTAAAGATGACTTCAGAGAACAGGGTGAAATGGAGATGTTCTGTTGAAGCTCTGTGTTCCACTCGGAACCTAAGGCAATAATAATAATAATATAATATTGGTGTTTTTCACTACATAAATCGTCTACTTATCTTTTTGTTCAGTCCATTGCTTCTCATGGTTAATTAACTACCTGAATCTGTATGTGGAATACTCCTCTAATTACATTATAAGACGGTCTTTGTCTGATCATCACTGTTTTATTTGTGGACTTTGAATTTCTCCTCTACCCTGAAAAATAAATTGGGACTTATTCTACTGTGTTAAAATTCATATTCATACAGCAATTACCGATTGGTTGGTAACACTCAACTAATAATGCGTATCCCGTGAAGTAAAACAGATTCATCTTATTCTGTAAATGTTCTTCTCGTTGTCCTATCCGCCCAATTTCTGTTTGGAAGTAGGAACTTAACTGTAAGTGACATCAATCAGTATAGTAGAAAGTTATGAGTATCTCTGATTAACAAATGATTAGATTTAAAAAAAAATAATACTAAACCACAAGTAGAAAAATAATTTTATAATTGCTTCTTCTTGTAGTTTATGCCGAGATTGTTGTTACAGACTGGAAGAAATTGGGAGCTATAAGTGCCCACTTAATCAAGAATTTATTCAAATACAATCCAATAATAATAATTTTATTCATCGTTTCCGGCATTTCTAACAATGCTCATCTTTTAATAACATCTATTAGTGTAATGCTAAACAGATAAATGATTGACGTGGTTAGTAAATGAAGATGATTACCTCTTAAAATTCCAGAAGAAATATGAGATTGAGTATGCATCTAAAGTAAGAGTACGGAAGTGATAATTTCTAGTGTCATACATACTTCTTCATAGGAAGAACAACTTTAATGGGTATGCAAAAAAGTGAGAATGTGACTATTATACTGACATACATTTTATAACTTAAAGTTTCAAAGTTACCCTTATTACAAATTTTAAGACTGTAACATTTACTCTATAAAATTATTTCCATTAAGCAAAGGGAGATTTACAGCGCCTGAAATTACACTTTAAATAACCTGAATCATCTTGTTGGGGACTTATCCATTGTGTATCCCATTGCTGCCGTTAGCTTAAACGTGTTATGAAGGTGATCAAATTGAGTAACCTAATCACTTGATATCCTGTTATGTGAATATTTTTATGACACAATCAACTAGAAACTAACAGTAATTAGGTAGTTGCTTTTCTGTACCTCTAGTAGTGTAACGACAGAAGACAAGGGCCAGGCAACAGATCGTTTATTGAGAAAATCAACAGATATTTATAGATTTTTATGTACATTATTGTTAGCAGAGAAGCGACGTCTCCTGATTGGTTGTTTTCCTGCTGAAGGTTATTCTGTCATCTCTTTGTTGCCGTTTTTGAGACAGTCCGGTGATATATCTGCGAATCGTATCCCCCGACGCTAAGTCTGCTGTGACTGGTTGTTGAGTTCTCCAAGGTTAGGCTTTGTTCTTGTTTCTTCTCACGACCAAGATTTGGGACGTAAACATTGACGTAAATTGCTGTCGACCAATTTTGGCTGGCAGACAGCTCTCACCACAATAGTGTCCGCGTTACTCACACCTGAAATATACCCCATCTTTATAGGCTTCCGACGATTAGTAACTTAGGTTTGAGTTAGAAACTCACCCTACGTTAATTCCTTTCTTAACTATCTGTTGTTACTCTGTCCTTTGCGCTTAACTTTTACACTACTTCTTACTGGTAAGTAGTATACGTCTGAGGTCAAATTTTGATCACAGCTCATACAATTTTGTTTATTATGCATGTTGATACCTGTTTCATGACTCATATGATTGGACAAAGTTTTTAAAAACAAGAAATCTCCTTTTATATATAAACCTCTGTTATGTTAATTTCGATTAATTTCCCTGAAGAAGTTCGGACCAGATTGCCGAACGAAACGTTGGAATTAATCATTTCAATTTCGCTGAGATTTTTACAAAAATTTTTACAAAAGCATACGTTTGTACCTAGCATATCATGTTTCACTCCACAATCATTATTATTGATTTACAATAACATTTATCTCGCTTAATGTATCAACATCCTACGTGGTCTGTATAAATTATATCTCTGTGATTAAATGTTATCTGCTGTACATGTTTTATTTATGTCCCACTCTCTCTTGAACAAGGTCTATTCGAATATCTTCTTCTCGCGTTGTTTATTACTGACTGTGGAGTGTTTTTTGACACAGCTCCACTGTTTTCTTATTAGTGCAAGGTGAAAGTGATTTCCATAGCATTCAGCCTAGAAACCATATAATTTGAGATTTGTAAATTACACCCATTATTCTTACATGTAATACAGTTGATTATTTTAGACAAATTCTGTGTTTTGGATTTTAACATGTAAGTTTCGTTTAATTTATCAAAAGTATGGTTACATGTTGTTCTTCAGGATTTTTTTAGAATAAATGTATAACTTCAAAATGAGCAAAATCTGCATCTGTGAGAACCAGGACAATGTGCTGATTAAGTTATATGTCCCGCAAATTATAATACTGTCAATTCGCCTAGCCTTAAATAGGTATGGTGTGAATTTCCTCTAATAAATCTGCATGGATAATATCCTATGGAACTTTTGATTCACCAAGGTAAACGTTTGAATTACACATAAAAATATAAATCTTTGAGTTTGTAGATTTCTTCGAAGAAGTTGGGGTAGATAATTTGTAATCGAGCTTCCAGTTAATTATAGCAAACGTTTTAGTTACGCATATAATTCAAAATGCATTTTCTGCCTATAATACGGTACTTTATCAGAACTTAAAAATATTAAATTGTGTGATGTCTAGGCCATATGCCATCAAATTCACTGTCACCGCGGATTAATACAAATTAACGGTGAAGCTGTGTCCTCCTGAGTATATTAGCGTCGTGCGAATGCTGCGTTCAAGAATAAGGAAATTCAAATGGGCAATATTCGTTACAGAGTGGGAGATAAAGAAGAAATGTTCCTCAGTAATAATAAAATAATTACTCCAGACCGAATGGAGTGCTTGTATATGTGAGAAGAATTCTAATAGAAATTATTAACCACAGTTATGAAGTAAAGAAATGGCAAATAATTCATGCTACTTAGTAATAATAAGTAGTATAAAGTTATACATATATGAAAAGGTGATGAAAAACGGATAAGAAAGGAATAATAAGGACTGGTCTAACATACCTGACTGTTTTTGATGTGGTTGTGTTCACTGAGCTGGATAGTTAATTTGCGAGGCTTTCACTGCCCTACAGGACAACATCTTCAGCGCATACTTCAATTTGAAGTCAATACCTGACTGCATTACATATTAGAATAATAAATAGAATTTAGCAATCTAGAAATGCACAGCATCTAGACTGAAAGCCATCAAGAGCACATTAACTGTGCATCACCAGGTAAACAGAGGAATTGTATCAAAAAACATCTGACAGTTTATTATTGTTGTTATTGTTCTCTCGGTTTCCGAATGGAAAATAGAGCTTAAACAGCAAATCTCCACTTTGTCCTATTTTCTGCTGTCCTGTTTAACTGGCGCCAAGATTACCAATAGTCTCTGGTCTACTTCAAGCACGATCTGCAACATATCACCCTTGGACGACACACTCGTTATTTCAAATTCGGGTTCCTTTCGAAGGTCTGGCGTGAGATGTCATTTGACAGTCTCCTCAGCGTGTACCCAATCCATCTCCATTTTCTTCTACATATTTGTTGAGTAATAGGTTCTTGGTTGGTTTGTTCACATAATTTCTTGTCGCTAATTCTTTCTGGTCTTTCGATTTTGAATATGGAGCCAGAGAAGGGGAAAGCTGTTGGTAAAAGTCTGTCATAGCCTGTGGGAAAGGCTTTATGTGACACGCCAAGTTTCTGACCAATGTAGAAGCGTTGACTAACATAATATTTGTGTTGAAAATCCGATTCCTGTGCTTCATACTGAGTGCAGAGGATTTTCAAACTGATTTAAGATTAATGAACACCTGTCCTGCTTTACCAATACTGGTTTTGACATTCTCATCTGTGCCATCACCTGTAGTTGAAATGATGTTATCCAAATAAGTGCTGGAATTAACCTATTTTCAATTTTACCCGTTGATAGTGATTGGTGCTTGTTGTTGTTGGTTGGTTATTTAAACCACATCCGTCTTCTCTATTTTCAACTAAAGTTTTGTTTTTGCTGCCTACTTCTTTTGACAATTTGTCGGTTTTCGCCTGCGAGTCTTCGAGTTTGTGTGTGATAAAAACTAGCGAAAGAGAAATTCCAACAGAAAATGTTCAGGAGAGAGGCGAACAATAGTATTAACAATAATAATAATAATAATAAAGAAAACATGTACAGAAGACACAGTTGAAACTCAGGAAGATTATTATTAGAGACTAAATAGAATGTTGAAGCATTAAATGCGATGAATTTTAACGTAAATCAATAATTATGCTTGAGAATTGAAACATGATATCATCAATATAATACATACTACTTACTAGTAGAAAGTAGTATAAAGTTAAACAGAAAGAATTTAGCATTAAAAGATAGGAAAGAAACTATAGGCAATGTATTCGAATTAAGAAATTATTCGCCTTCTAACGATGTTGTCACTTATCAGCATTTGATTATCAATTAGGAATGGTACGCTTTTTTTCTTGCAATGAGATATTTCTTTCGAACGCCTTAATTTTCAATCCATAAAGTCGTGTTTAAATAATGTTGAACAGCATGATTTGCCACTAAAAATTGCCTATAGGGAAGACAATTAACATGATTTTTAAGGGAGTAGAGCTTAAGTGGATTAATTCCAAAATTTAAAAATGCTGTTGTGTAAGTGAATTTCAATAAAGGAGCTTAAAATAGGTGAATCGGTGTAAGAAAATAAAATTTGGTTGTTAACAATAAATAATTTAGGAAAGGGTAAAATAAATTGGAATGAATTTAACTGACAAAAGAACGAAAATGGTGGATTTCTATGATCAAGGTAAAGAAAGAGGTTTAACAGAACATTTTTTTAATGCACAGTTTACGTTTTTGTCCATGTGCAGCTAGTGTTTCGGCCATACGAAAATGGTGTTAACGTAAACTTTCAGAGGAGCTGAATTTAGCCTTGTGGATAACTGTAAAGGCTAAATCGCGCTTTGGATGAATAATCTGACTCAGAGTGTTCTCATCCTGTGTTCGTTTTTCATCAGTCAAACTGGGTAGTATTCAGCTACATGTTTCCGGAAACCATGCTCACAACATTCAATGTAATCAGCCCCTCAGTAGTATATGGAGGAGTAGGTACACATAGAGGTGGACATAAGCGGTAGTTTATCCTTCTCGTATTATCGAATCATACTTTGGCTAGTGTATACCAGGTTTAACTCAGTGACATAGGAAGAGTATTTAATACACTTGGATAGACTACGACTAATTACTGCAGCTATGATTTCCCCTTTGAATGCCAAACTCATAAATAGTATAGTCTTTGGCACTATAGTTTGGCTACATACAGAATGTTTTTGGAATAAAGGCATTATTATTATTTTTAAGCATTCATATGGAAGAAAGGTTGATAAAAACTATAGGTATCACAAAACATATCACGATGACACTACAATTATTGTTTAACAGGAATCCCATAGACTGCTGGAAGACGATGGACGGTAAAATTTCAGGAGAGTGTGCGCCATTTAAATACATACTTCTCAACATTCTGGGTTTGTTTCAGCGTGATTTAGAATGGATAAGAATGGTACAAAGGAATAAATTTCGTTCCTAGTGACTGTATAATACTTGGTTCGGGATTGCTTCCAACTGACTGGTGGTGAACTAGGAAAACTGTCGTTATTCGTCCACATACTTAAACACACGACAGTATTTTAATGACCACTCGAATACTACACACACACACACACACATTAAGAAGGAACAGAAGATAGATTGAGAAGGCAAGGTTTATTCTTCAGGACAAAGGCAAATTACCAGAAATTAATAACTTCATTTTATCTGACAGATAGTTTACAAGTTTAGTATATGAAAACTTTGTTCCGACTAGTTAGCAACGCATCAATAAAAGCTCGATGATGCGGCCTCTGATTTAGGTTAAGGTCGAGTATTTAGTCTACAGCTTATGTAGAAAACACCGACTAGCAAGATATCTACTTTCCGTTCTGTCAACGTGCATGATATAAGATACAGAAAGACATCATGAGATACCGGTGTTAAACGTCTAACTAATACGTATTCAATTATCTCACAGAACTGAGGATTCTCAGAGTTGCAGATGCCAAATGTATGAATTTGTTTCGGTAAACTTGCCTAATAACGAATCTTGATTTCAATGGATTCAATAAATTTTCACTTATATATTGATGTGATGGTCTGTATCAAGCATTGAAAGGTAGCTTAATGAAATTATTATAATTGCTCCTTTGGGTTCCGAGTGGAAAATAGGGCTCCAACGACACATCTCCGCTTTGTTCTATTTTCTACTGTCCTCTTCAGCTGGGCCTACGATTGCCAATATTCTCTGGTTTCCTCCCCGTACGATCTCCTTCATGTCACTCTCGGACGACCAACTCGTCGTTTCCATTCGTTTTCCACTAGGGCAATAGCCTGCATTGAGCGCGATAGCATTCGATGGTCTCCTCAGTGTGTATCCTATCCATCTCCATTTTCCCCTACATATTTGTCGAACGATAGATTCTTGGTTAGCTTGTTCCCATAATTTCTTCTCTCTAATTCTTTCTGGCCGGCCATTTGATCTTCACTATGCAGCGAAGGGGACAGCTGTTGATGAAAGTCTGCAACCTGTTGGAAATGCTTTTCTAAACGTGTAGTGCAAGTTTCTGACCGATATAGAAGAACTGACGTTTGTGTTGGAAATTCGAATCTTGTTCTTTATACTGAGTGCAGAAGGTTTCCAAACTGATTTCAGATCGACAATGGTGTATCTTGCCTTTCCGATCCTGGCTTTGACATCTTCATCCGTTCTGCTGGCTTGTGGTTGAAACAATGTTTCCTAGATAAGGGAAGGAATTGACCTCTGTCAAATCTCTCCCTTTGATGGTGATTGGTGCTGGTTGTTTTTGTTGCTGTTGGTTGGTTATCTTCATCACTTACGTCTTCTCTATGTTCACCTGGAGTCCTGCCTTCGCTGCCAGCCTCTTCAGCCAGTTTGTTGGTTTTTGCCTGCAAGTTTTCGTGTCCGTGTGACATCAAACATAAATCATCTATGAAATCCAGATCTTCTGGAGTCTTCTTATCGGTCGTCCAGCGTATTCCTGACTCCTCGCCCCCAATAGTCTGACGTATAATCCAGTCCACCACAATTAAGAATATCATCGGTGATAATAGGCAGCCTTGTCTTACTCTTGTATGCACTTCGAACGCCTCGCTGAGTTTTCGGTTGTGGATCACTTGACACGTGCCATTGTCATATAGCTGCTGAATGAAACTGATAAAGATTTGGGGACTGAACACTGTAATGTTGAAGTAGTTTCAAAATTGCTTCTCGATCAATGCTGCTGAAGGCCTTCTCAACTTCGATGAAGTTGAGGTAGAGACTTGACTGCCATTCCATGCTTTGTTCGATAACGATGCGCAGAGTTGCAACTTGATCAGCACATGATTTGCCTTTCCTGAATCCGGATTGTTCTGTGCTGATGGAGTTCTGTATCCAGTGGATCCTTTATTCTCTCCAGGATGATGTGGCTTAATATTTTACTTGGCGTGGACAAGAGCATTATTCCACACCAGTTCTTGCAGAGTAAGGAGTAAGTCGCCCTTCTTTGGTAGCTTGACAAGGTAGCCCTTCTTCCAGTCGGTAGGTACTTTTCCTTCTTACCAAACCTTTTGCAGTAATGGCGTGAGCACAGATGCCGTAATCTCTGGGTCCGTTTTCAGTGCTTCGGGGGAATTCCGCCTGGCCCTGCCACCTTCCTGGACTTCAGTATCTTGAATGCATTCAAGATTTACACTTTCGTTGGTGGGTTGGTTTCCACTGGCAGCTCTATGCGTGCTGTTGGTGGTATTTGTGGGTGAGTTGCAGGTTATGGCCGACTCAAGAGTCCTTTGAAGTGGTCAGCCCATTGTTTGATTTGTTTCTGCTCTTTGGTGATTAGGTTCCCTTGAACATCTTCTATAGGTCTCACCTGCGTTGATGTCTTCCCAGATCGTGACCTGGTTATCTGATATAGTGTCCTGAGGTGTCGTAGAAATTTCTCTTGTCTTTCCTGGCACTCTTCTTCACTTCTTTATTCATCGCGATTTATTTTGAACTCAGCTTCTCCTTCTGTTTTCCATCTTTGCATTGAATCATCTCTTTCATCAATCTTCTGTCTTCTATTAGCTTTCAGGTAGGTGCCCGTTGAGAGCCATTCCTTCTTCCTAAGACGGTGGTACATGTTTTCTTGAAAATCACAGTGTTGAATGAAATATACTGATCACTTTGACAAAAGAATAATCTGAAACTTCGTGTTTCACTATAGTATTTAATACAATTTACTGAAAAGCACAAAACATGTGTTAATTTAGGTGTGAAACTGTTTTAATAACCTCATATCTATAGATACATCTACACTTATATATTTGTTTGATAAGTTACGTTTTATCAATATATTACGAATCTTTTTCCATCCTACCAAAATCCATACTATTATGTATTTCGTACATTTATTCCCCTTAATGAATTTGAACAAAGCAACAACTACAGTTTTAGCAGAATAAAATGGTACCATCTTTTATTTCGTTGCCTTCTCGTCAGCTGCTTACAGGGCAAAGACATTATTAAATGTATCTACAAAAACAATTTTAACATACTTGCACAGAGTTCATTTTAAACAAAAATCAATCATTATATGCATACAGTAATTATATATATATATATATATATATATATATATATATGCAATATTAAACACAATTCCGAACAATAATAATCATACACATTGAAAACTTTTCAGCATCTCGCATTCGGATGAAAAACATCCAGTTACCAGGACAAAGAAAGACTGATAACCGCTTCTTTCTGGACGTACAAATCAGGTTTCATGCGCTTGATGGAAATGGCTTCAGAAAACTTAAGGAGAATTGAGGTCTTTTGCTTATTGATAATTTTGAACGACTTTTCGACGTCCATCTCATGACTCGTATCGAGGAGATGCCAGGCGATGGCACTGTTTAAAGCATTTGTTCCCTTTAGACGTAAGCTTTTTGGTACATGTTCAGAAAATCGTAGATATGCCTTTCTTTCTGTTCTCCCAATGTAACTGCTCCCGCAGATACATGTAAATTTGTATATACAGTTGGAGTTAACATGAGAAGGATATCTATCGATTTTTGATTGCACCAGAGAGCAAGTTGTTCGATAGACGGGAACGAGCTTAGCTGCAGGATAGGCTATGGCTAGTGATGTACTTAGCCTTCTGTTGATCATCGCTGCAATGTTTTCGCCTTTATAATCAAGCTCAAAGTAGATTGGCTTTTTTCTTACTGTGTATTTTTATGTATTTGTAATTCATCTTGACGACAGTTTCACTTCTCTGAATCGACTAGTGAAGAGTATCGTCATGGTAAATCAAATATAATAACATATGAAATAATGTATGGGAAATAACAGTACGTTACAAAGCCAGTTGTTTTATAATCTTTTGTAAAGACAACGAAGCCGACAAGAAGTACTTGAAAAAATAAAAAGTTCTCAGTCCATTGAGGTGATAATATTAGAAACCTTCATGACCAACTGTTTAGCTTATCAGTCAGTTTTAATTCCAAAAGTGATGAATATCGAGGGTTTATACTTCTAAGGTCAAGATTTAAAATTCACTCGGCGTATTGATGAGGACAAAAGCTTCGTACTCTTTATGGGCCACTGATATTAGACTATGTCCTAGTGTTGTGTGGAAAACATTGATAGTTTCATTTCCTGGTCTGCTGTCCTCTCTTATTTACCCATTTATATGTTCTAAGCCTTATATACACTAGCAAGAGTTGACTGATTAACTGGTGAAACTCCATATAACTGTCAGTTGTTAGTGTTTTACCAAGTGGATAATTCGCGGTCATATTATGCTAGTCACATCTAGGCAGATCTAACTGAGTTCGGAAAATTCGTGGAATAATTAAGTTGTGACACTTAAACTTAAAGAACAGTCACCATTCGATTGTAGCTTCATTTAATACACACCAAGTTGTTGAAAACATGCGTAAAACTCATCACAAGGCGAACCTTTCACTGAAATTTTGATACTTTTGGTCTTAATGAAGCTTTCATATACCTTTAGCTTTGACTTTAATAATACTAACCTGCATCCAGCAAATGAGCTTTGAATAAAGTGAAACCTTCTTGCTACACTTTAACACTAATCACAAGCAAACAAATAGCGAATATTCAGTTTCTTTGTTTTTGTATTACTGTTACTGAGATTTCAATGATGTCATTCATATAGTCAGTTTTGTTATACTGATCTTCCATGGATTGATGCATCCCCATCAGCTTGTAGAATGGATTTTACTCCAGTTTTTCAAAGATTCATGTGCCTTGAAGATATTTAGTTATTCTGAACACTTTACTACCTAATCTGAAATCAGTAGGTACAATGTAACAGCAAATTGTGTGTTTTTGAGACTTCAACTGGTGTATAGTGGTTACAAATGATAGTACATCCTGATAAGTGTTTTTTCTTTAAGTCGATAAAGCACTACATAATGAGCTATTGCTTCATAAAAATTATCACCTGTTTTTAATTTAGTTTACATATTTCAAACTTTTGAAATTCATACCATATGTCTGTATAATTATCTTCGTCCAATTAACAAAAGCCAAATTCATAAGGAATGAAGTGATAAAATTAGCTTTGCAAGTCATGCCAAAAGAGACTAACAGTTTGTAGTTGATTGGAGGGAGAATTTTAGGCATTTTAATAAGCGTAGCAGAGCAGAAGTCTATTTTTCGCAATTAAAGATTGTAAATTTCTTCTAAAATATCCGGACCGCTAATCCAATCTACTAATTAAGCCGCGCGTTGAGTTGCGCGTAAAATCCAAAACAAAGAATTTGTTTAAAGTAAGGTGCTACATTATCTACCTATATACTGTGAGGTATCTGTGACTGAATACCGTTAAATGCACAGCCACTGTACGTCAATAAGAAAAGCAACTAGGCTCTGTCAAATGTGATCCATTGACAGATTAAACGGCGCACGAGTGTTCAGACAAAGAATAAAGGGATTCAAATAAATAATGTTCAACAGATAAGAGTGTAAAAATAAAACTTATACAACAGATTATGTTTAACTGTAAGAAAATAATTATTATTTATCAAATAGATTACTAGTGCACTGAGTTAAACTTCAATGGTAAACAACAGTTATGTTTGTAGTATAACAAAGATAACTCATACTACTTACCACTAGTAAGTAGTATAAATTTTAAAGCAAAAGAAAGAATAACAAAGATAGGAAGAGAACGGTGACCCAGGTCAGGGAAACATAACTGTCTAAAATTATGTAATATAAAGAGCATTAATCAGGTGGAAACTAAAATAAACAAACATAATCACGTGGTGTAACTGACGGGATTAGGTTGAATTTAACTAAAACTGAACGAGAGTTAACAACAGTGGTGATAAGGGTAGAAATTTAATAGGGGGTGAGGGACGAAAATAATACAATTAAAAAACAAAAACTGCGTATCCGATGTTAAGACAGATCAGGTCAGTTGTGGATTTAGTGACTGAACAAACTTCTGTATGCAGGTTTGGGGATTTAACATGTGAATTACTACTGCTTCTGTGGTTTAAATTAGTCTGATCCGATTTGATCGGGTGTTCCAGGATAGAGCTATGGAGGGATCTGTTTTCTCCTTTATGAAATCATGTGGGTAAGTGTTCGATGATACGTTTAGATAGCGAATGCTAGGTACGACAGACACACCTAGCTCCACACGAGCAAGTGAGTTGGTGGATACACAATGATGAGGCCAGCAGTGGTAGCTTATCCTTCAAGTTCACGTGAATAATTGGTTTTGTGGGAAAAAGTAAGTCAAAGTTCAGCAGCGAGTAGGGTTTTCATCGATGAACGGAACAGGCCGCTCCTCAGTATTTCTACCGATGAGTTTCATTGAATTTTAGATTCAAGTATAGAAGTCTTTCAGGAGCAGAAAGTGTGTGCGGTTTAAATGGTTTAGGCTTCATGAATTTTGTGATGAAATGTTCGGCGTAGTTATTTTCAAGGAGAGTTCTTTTCAGTATTCAGCTACTCTTCCATAGTGTCAGGGCTACAAATTTTGTGGCTTAATGAAAGGACAATGTTTCGTTTTATATATAGAGGCACTCAACTATGGAAGTTAGTGAACTGTCCGTTTCATGTTGGCTTTCTGTAGATGAATCTTTTCAGTGTTCCATGTTGTTCACGTCTTGTTAGATGAACGTCCAGAAGAGATAATTTTGAGTCGGACTCCTTCACTAATGTGAACTGGATTGTAGAGTAGCAGCTGTTGAAAAAATCCAGGATGTTTTCTAAATTCTGCTCATTATTGGAGATTATGAAAGTATCGTTCACATATCTCTTGTAAAACCCAAAGCTATCAATCATTTGCTTTATGTATGTGTTTTCGAGTTTTGACAAGAAGAAATCTGCAAGCAGTGGGCCTAGTGGTGAGCCCATGGCTATACCATCCTTTGGTCGATATATTTTATTATTGTTGAGAGAGAAATAGACACTGAGAGTGCATCTCAACACAAGTTTCTTCAAATAATCATTGGGTACATCGATGTTTATCCTCTTTCAATCAATATGTTCCCATACGTAGCATATTAGCTATTGTATATTTTGCATTTTGGAATGAGTTCGAAGAAATGGATCAGTATCCTTCCTTCTATCCTGTCATTGTGCTTGTTTGGAATGAGATTTGATGGATACTTATTCCTTTTTGATTTAGAAAGGCACAAGTAAAACTGTACACTGAGAAGTATTGGTGAATATGACTTTTAGTCTGTTCTTTTTTTTCATTTGACTGAAATTCGTGCGATTCAAGTTCTGGTATCTGCAGTTAATTTTTTGTATACACACCTTTGAAGAAACTGCACTGATAATGACACCTAAACAGACATTAAAAGCTTTGTGCATAAAAAATCCCATTTTCAGAAAGCAACGAGATAGAGGTTATTTGTATTAAATGGCCACAGATTTCTCTTCAAAAGAAATTCATGGAATAGACACTTGTTATCATTTTTTTGTTACACTGACAAGAACACACATGAATAATGGTACTCCATTCTTTTCACATATTACTGTCTCGATTGTGACACAAAATGAAGCTTAAAAAAAGAAAAAGAGCAGCTCAGAGAACACTACTAATTGCAAATCATCCACCTGAGCTACAAATCTTCTCCATTATTTTAAACAGATATTAATTGATGATGAAATGAAAATATGGATTGCTGAGAAATTAGAATCGACAGGCAGGTGTATTCTTCTAACCTAAGACTCTCTCAAATAGTCAAGTCGTAGACCACTGAATTCACTTCATTTCATAATCCTTTTCGTAATTTTCAGTCATTTGTTTTCACAGTTTATCACAACAAAAAATGAAGAAATCGTGGAGTAATCAAAATAAAAATCTAACATGTACTTTAAATAAGTCAAATTAAATATTTGGCGTATAATTTTGAAATGTATATATTTAATGCTGAAATTTGAAGTACTTTTTTCTGTTATTTTTTAAACTTTTACATAAACCTGTTTATTATACAAAATAAATTTTAATGATATGTAGGTGTTGGTAAAGTTTTAATGTAAGTGCAGAACTTGGGCACTGCGGTAGAATGTAATTTCATATTAGATAAGTTTATTTTAATTATCACACAGTGATACAGTATTAACAACCGGGTCTTGAAATAATAGAGAAAATTTGTGGCTCAGGTGGATGATTTGCAATTAGTAGTGTTCTCTGAGCTGGTTGTTTTAATTGCGGAGCTTTAGTCGTCCTTCTGAACAATATCTTCAGCGCAAATTTTAGCATAAAGTGAACTGATTTAAATTTTCCATGAATGATAGAATTGAGTCTCCTGGTAACCAACCACAGCTTAGAGAACACTACTAATTGCAAATGATCCTGATCTACTAGTTTGACCTATGTGTAACTGACCTCACAGTCATTACATGGTATTTGGTAAATTATATTATTTTCCTTATTGAGTACTTAAGCCGACAAAGTTTATCTCTGAAAGAGTTGTTCGGTTTAAATGCCACCCTAAGTTTTCATAAACTATATCTTATTCTTTCGTTCACCTCATTTTCTACGGTGCTTTTTAAAGAGAAAATACTTCAGTGAGGAATTCAGCCTTGTACAACAGAATGCCATAAAATGATATATCCAAGGAAGTTGGCAGGAAATAGCTGCTTCAAGAATCCTTAGGGTGAAGTTAGTTAAACCACCACAGGGGTTCATTGAGCTTTAAGGAATAACCACACATTATATAAATTTCTCAGATTCTTAAATATAAATTTACTGTCTAGGATGTCAAACTTCCGCCTGACTTTATGTGGGTTTCGAAATATCTGTGACATGGCTTTTAAGAGACAGTAAACGGCGTTCTGCTAGGCTGAATTCATTCAAAAATTATAAATAGTGATCATAATATGAAGTGAGTTGAAGGTTGAGTAGTACTATCCTATAAGGAGAGAAATTCCAGCCTTATTACGAATACTGCGTAGGAATTTTTTAGATTTTAAGTGGTATTTAGGCTTACCAACTAACTCACAGACTAATTTGGTTACCTTAGGGATCACAATGGACCAACTAGACAAGATGCTGTGATTGAGCAAATACCATGTAATGACTGTGAGGTCAAATACATAGATTAGATAAGTACATCAGGGTCAGTTAGGTTATCAGAATATAGGAATTTAGCTGAATTTAGAATGATAGACCCCTCCTGGGTTAAGTAGTCTCGAAAAAAGCTCGGCCGTTGCTATGTATGCACATAAATCTTGTTACACAATAGGATAAAAGATAGACCAAGCAATAAAAAGTAATATAGTTAGGTGGAGGTAGAGGTTAATCAAAGAATCCTTTTCATGGAATCAACGCCAAATACACGCGATAGAGGTGAAGCAGTACCATTTTGGGATATATAGCGGGGAATAAAAAAACGATATAAATCAAATTAGAAAGTTGTTTGAATACAGTGAAATAAATGTAATAAACTGTTCTCGAATCGTCGTCCAGTTACCAATACTCTATCACTGTGTTATATTAAATAAACCTATCTAGTGTGGAATTATATTCTACCACATTACTGAAATTCTAATTTTATACAGATAAAACTGTAAGTGCATTTAATTTCTGTGAAAAGTGAGTGCATTGTGCGGTAGATCAAATTAATTATAATTATATTTTAATAGTTTCCTCAAATGATAAGTTTTTTAATCAAAAAATAATTCCAACAGTTGGTGCGGTCAGGGGCAGCAATTTTGCTCGAAATATTACCAAAATAAAAAACTCATCACTGTGTGTAAACTATTGAAATATATTCAAGTGTTGGTCTGTAGGTATTTGATTGGTTTCAGGATTTCATCATAAACTGACGTCGGTTAGAGGACCATTAGAAAACCTGGGAGTACTGGACAGTTGTTTCTTCCTAGTTTGAGACTCTTAATCAGAACCTCAGTGGATATGTACTGGTGAAGAGTCCCAAACTAGGACGACACAACCGTCCAGTACTCCCAAGTTTTCCAATGGTCTTCTAAGCTACGTCAGTTTATGATGAATTATCGAGATAGAATTATCACTGATTTGTAAGTGCATTGTTAGTGGAATATAATGAAGATGATAAATAATACGCTTTTGAAAAGTGTGAATAGTAATCACACGAGTTTTGTATAGTTCTGAAGTGTAAACGTGGCTCATACTAGTAAACCTTATTCTGACTATCTCAGCTATCAGATTCAAGTCTTAAGAAGGTCAATTCTTTGTCAAACACATTAATCGGACAGAGTTGCGAGTAGTACTCATATGGGGGGGGGGGGGAAGATGCTAGAGCAGACTCCAGGTGAACAAATGATCTATGAATTTTAAACATATTTAATATTGATCCTGTTTAAAGTGTTTTATGAATCAGCCTTATACTGTCAGTAAGATTATCTACATGGAGATAAAATGCTCCTAAAATATATTCGGTAATTCATGCAACGTAAATCAGTAAATCGATAAATCTGTATCTGTCTGTATTCTTCTTTTTCATTTTACTTCAGATATTATCCAGTGAATGCTTTCCTAATAGCCGTAGTAGATAAAGTCTGTATTATATATAATTTACTATATATCTAAAAGGCTTTCACGATCAAGTTAATTCTTTAAGTTGTTTTGGAAATAGATAACTGGCTTCCAAACTTGTTCAATAGTTGGTTGAATAACAAAATAATTTGTTCAAGGCAGTCTTAAGAAATGTTCGTGTACATCATGAAATATTATTTTATTCTTTCTGCAACAGAAGCCTAACAACGAATAGCTAGTTCACTCACACAAGATCAGATATCCCCCAGTTTATCGCTTATAATACCCAAAATTATCTTCGATTGTTGTCCTTACAATAACGGTGTTAATTACCGAAGTGGTGAAAATTTAAGGGGACTAGCTTGGCTTTTATTCGTAAAGCATCAATGAATTTTCATTATTGAACTGTGAATTTGACTTATAAATGCTTACAGCAGTTTTTTCTTGAAATCTGACACCACTTTAACTATGTTGGCTTTGCTGTTATATTTGACTGCGGACAAACACTAATAAGTAGTGAATGTTCTTAAATTTCCTTACCATCCTTTTTGTATTTTACTCAGGTAATCAAGCAATAATTGTATTCTCAGTAAGCGTTTGGCAGAAAACTTTCTTCAGCTGTGCATAGATTTACAAACACACTGTAAAATATTTGTCTATCAAATACTGTGAATAAATCATTAGAGTCATGCAATTAATAACAGCAAGAAAACCTCGAATGAAAAAATCCGGTTAAAACATGCACAAATACTAGAAGTTACTTTCAAAGGATCAACTTTTGTTTAAAAAAAGCGGTAGGAAGTGAAGCAAATAAGGAAAAAACAAAAAGAGATATGTAAGAAGACAAAAACAAGAATCTGCATTTGGAGACACACACATGGAGAAAGAGATAAGAACTCAGCTGGATAAAAAAATGTAAAAGATTGAGCTGAAGATGAAGAGAAAGTGAAATACTAAGAAATCCAACAAGTCAAAAGGAAACAAAACCTAAAAATCTCCAGGAAAGAACGGCTGATTTTTTCTTGTTCAAGGAAGAATGAAATATATACAGACTATAAAAATCCTAGGGAAGTATCTTCGTGAGTACAAGAGGAAACAAGCGGATCAGCTAAAAAAAACATGTAACTTACGACTCAACATTTCACTCAGTCAACTAATGAACGATGAAAATTACTGAAATATAATAATAGAGAATGAGCAGATTTAAAGAAGTTATAATGAAGTGAGTTAAACTGTAACAATAGTTGGAGTTTGTTTATGATAGATTAAAAAGATAAGGGATTATCGAACTTTCCCTGAATACAAAAGAAGTAGAAAGAAAAACCTTCAAAGTACATAGGAAATTGATTGTACTGTCGAATCTGATATAATCTTGTCTGAGTCTGAAGAAAATAATGTGAGTTTGTTGTTTGCAGATACACCGTTACGTGTATTTATCTTTTGATTAGAACGGAAATTGGTCTGACTTGATTATGCTTAACGGTATCGTGCCAACCACAGGCGACACAGATGAGGATGTCAAAGTCAGTCTGAATCGGAAAAGCAAGATGGACTTTCATTAATCCGAAATCAGTGTAGAAATTTGCTGTACTCAGCACGAGGAACAAGATTCAAATTCTCAACACTGATATCACATAAGTCAATGCTTCTATATGGCTCACAGACTTGGTGCGCGCTACGACAAACGTTTCCAACCTGTCGCTTCAGACTCTTATCAGTAGCTGCCATAGTTCGATGCTGGAGATCAGATGGATGTGCAGAGAGGGACTCTGGCAAGGAATCAACCAAGAATAAGTTGTCCAAAAAATATGTTGGAGGAAATGGAGATGGATTGGACATATGCTGAGAAGACCATTGAATAACATCAGGCATCAGACCCTAGAGTAGAATCCCGGGGGGGGGACTGCGAGTTGGGCGTTTGAAGGTGACGTGGAGGGGATCGTTTAGGGAGGAAATGGAAGTTTGTGAGCTAGCTAAGAAAGATTGGAGAGAACAGGGTGAAATGGAGATATGATGTCTAAGCTCTCTGTTTCACTCAGATTCTAAGAGAATAGTAATAATAAATAATAACAATAACAATGATATCCGTCGGCAACACTGATAAACTGTAGTACATTACACAAATATCTTTACTTTCCACATCAGATTTTAAGCGTCTTTGCCTTTTATTATTTGTTCAGTTAAAATTCATGTGAAATTTTAGTAGTATACATGGACCCTAGTTAAAAAACAAAAGAAACCCTATTGAGTGACAGAAGAATTAACAAATTCTGATTAAATGTTTTTGGCAACTTATGGTTAGAATAGTCTAGCCCCAGATAGATGGATTTTGCTTGCAACACTGATATCACGTAAGTCAATGCTTCTATATGGCTCACGCACTTGGCGCGCGCTACAACAAACGTTTCCAACCGGTCGCTTCAGACTCTTATCAGTAGCTGCCATAGTTCGATGCTGTAGATCAGATGGATGTGCAGAGAGGGACTCCGGCAAGGAATCAACCAACAATAAGTTGTCCAAAAAATATGTTGGAGGAAATTGAGATGGATTGGACATATGCTGAGAAGACCATTGAATAACATCAGGCATCAGACCCTAGTGTAGAATCCCGGGGGAGGGACTGCGAGTTGGGCGTTTGAAGGTGACATGGAGGGGATCGTTTAGGGAGGAAATGAAAGTTTGTGAGCTAGCTAAGAAAGACTGGAGAGAACAGGGTGAAATGGAGATATGATGTCTGAGCTCTCTGTTTCAATCAGATTCTAAGAGAACAGTAATAATAAATAATAACAATAACAATGATATCCGTCGGCAACACTGGTAAACTGTAGTACATTACACAAATATCTTTATTTTCCACATCAGATTTTAAGCGTCTTTGCCTTTTATTATTTGTTCAGTTAAAATTCATGTGAAATTTTAGTAGTATACATGGACCCTAGTTAAAAAACAAAAGGAACCCTATTGAGTGACAGAAGAATTAACAAATTCTGATTAAATGTTTTTGGCAACTTATGGTTAGAATAGTCTAGCCCCAGATAGATGGATTTTGCTTGCAACACTGATATCACGTAAGTCAATGCTTCTATATGGCTCACGCACTTGGCGCGCGCTACAACAAACGTTTCCAACCGGTCGCTTCAGACTCTTATCAGTAGCTGCCATAGTTCGATGCTGTAGATCAGATGGATGTGCAGAGAGGGACTCCGGCAAGGAATCAACCAACAATAAGTTGTCCAAAAAATATGTTGGAGGAAATTGAGATGGATTGGACATATGCTGAGAAGACCATTGAATAACATCAGGCATCAGACCCTAGTGTAGAATCCCGGGGGAGGGACTGCGAGTTGGGCGTTTGAAGGTGACATGGAGGGGATCGTTTAGGGAGGAAATGAAAGTTTGTGAGCTAGCTAAGAAAGACTGGAGAGAACAGGGTGAAATGGAGATATGATGTCTGAGCTCTCTGTTTCAATCAGATTCTAAGAGAACAGTAATAATAAATAATAACAATAACAATGATATCCGTCGGCAACACTGGTAAACTGTAGTACATTACACAAATATCTTTATTTTCCACATCAGATTTTAAGCGTCTTTGCCTTTTATTATTTGTTCAGTTAAAATTCATGTGAAATTTTAGTAGTATACATGGACCCTAGTTAAAAAACAAAAGGAACCCTATTGAGTGACAGAAGAATTAACAAATTCTGATTAAATGTTTTTGGCAACTTATGGTTAGAATAGTCTAGCCCCAGATAGATGGATTTTGCTTGCAACACTGATATCACGTAAGTCAATGCTTCTATATGGCTCACGCACTTGGCGCGCGCTACAACAAACGTTTCCAACCGGTCGCTTCAGACTCTTATCAGTAGCTGCCATAGTTCGATGCTGTAGATCAGATGGATGTGCAGAGAGGGACTCCGGCAAGGAATCAACCAACAATAAGTTGTCCAAAAAATATGTTGGAGGAAATTGAGATGGATTGGACATATGCTGAGAAGACCATTGAATAACATCAGGCATCAGACCCTAGTGTAGAATCCCGGGGGAGGGACTGCGAGTTGGGCGTTTGAAGGTGACATGGAGGGGATCGTTTAGGGAGGAAATGAAAGTTTGTGAGCTAGCTAAGAAAGACTGGAGAGAACAGGGTGAAATGGAGATATGATGTCTGAGCTCTCTGTTTCAATCAGATTCTAAGAGAACAGTAATAATAAATAATAACAATAACAATGATATCCGTCGGCAACACTGGTAAACTGTAGTACATTACACAAATATCTTTATTTTCCACATCAGATTTTAAGCGTCTTTGCCTTTTATTATTTGTTCAGTTAAAATTCATGTGAAATTTTAGTAGTATACATGGACCCTAGTTAAAAAACAAAAGGAACCCTATTGAGTGACAGAAGAATTAACAAATTCTGATTAAATGTTTTTGGCAACTTATGGTTAGAATAGTCTAGCCCCAGATAGATGGATTTTGCTTGCAACACTGATATCACGTAAGTCAATGCTTCTATATGGCTCACGCACTTGGCGCGCGCTACAACAAACGTTTCCAACCGGTCGCTTCAGACTCTTATCAGTAGCTGCCATAGTTCGATGCTGTAGATCAGATGGATGTGCAGAGAGGGACTCCGGCAAGGAATCAACCAACAATAAGTTGTCCAAAAAATATGTTGGAGGAAATTGAGATGGATTGGACATATGCTGAGAAGACCATTGAATAACATCAGGCATCAGACCCTAGAGTAGAATCCCGGGGGAGGGACTGCGAGTTGGGCGTTTGAAGGTGACGTGGAGGGGATCGTTTAGGGAGGAAATGGAAGTTTGTGAGCTAGCTAAGAAAGACTGGAGAGAACAGGGTGAAATGGAGATATGATGTCTAAGCTCTCTGTTTCACTCAGATTCTAAGAGAATAGTAATAATAAATAATAACAATAACAATGATATCCGTCGGCAACACTGATAAACTGTAGTACATTACACAAATATCTTTACTTTCCACATCAGATTTTAAGCGTCTTTGCCTTTTATTATTTGTTCAGTTAAAATTCATGTGAAATTTTAGTAGTATACATGGACCCTAGTTAAAAAACAAAAGAAACCCTATTGAGTGACAGAAGAATTAACAAATTCTGATTAAATGTTTTTGGCAACTTCTAATTAGAATAGTCTAGCCTCAGATAGATGAATTTTGCTTGCAAGATATTGGGATATAACTTCACTGTGTTGGTTACACTTCATACGGCGTGTACACATCTTTGTGTCATGACAAAAGGTACCTTCTTAAAACGATTCAGTGCTTGATAGCCTGTTCAGAAAATAAACAAATTGGGCCAGAGTGATTAATACCTGATGAAACGGGATTAAAAATTCTTGTGATTCTCTCTATATGATGCTTGGTCTGCTAAAGTACTTTTGTCCTAAGACGGTATCACAAAACTTGAGTGTAAATCCTGATTTCTATGGATAAAGGTTAATCTACATTTAACTGTCCTATTTTCACAATAATATTAGTTCATCTAGGACCATAAAACTTCGTTTCTTTTTATTTTTTACGTATAGTAAGACAACTTTTACATTTTCATATGTGCTTATGCACTGACTTATCATCCAGTCATTCAGTGTGTCGTGAATGATTTCAGATTAAATTTAGGTGCAAACCCTCAGCTGTTATGGGCAGTGTAGTACACCAGGAAAATAACATACTTATCTAAGGAATGGTGAGTTTTCTAAAAAGCAGTTTTGGATATTTCTGTTAGTTTGCTGCTTCTGTTGTAAATCTATCAACATTGAGTGTTCATCCTTGGAATATGCTCTTCATTTAAAGTGTCTACATTTATTTACTTTCGACTTAAACTTATCTTATGGAAAGACCAAGACTTGATTAGGTTTTCTTGTGACTTATACAACAGGTGCATTATTGTATCTTCTGTTAGAGTGTAGAGTAAATTTCTACAAATTAGCTTGAGGGCAAAGTCAAAAAGAATATCAGAAATTCTTGTAGCTATAATTCAAGTGAAACAGATAAGTAGAAAAAATATTTATTTAGATCAAATTCTAACGCTTTTCTTCACCGATTTCTGAATCTAAGCAGTTATAACAATTTATTCATTCACAAGAAATTCTCATGGTACGTGTTGTGCACATACACAGGAATAGTAAACTGCATGTTGTTAAATTACCCATACATATAAAGCAGATGAAAAGTGATCAGACTATATATTTTAGAAAAGTCTAGATTGAACAGTATGGATCTTGATTACTGGCCGCGACTGCCAAGGTTGTTACAACTGAAAACACTCGACAAATATATAGTGAATGACCCCAATTTGATTTTGGAAAAAATATTAGTTACTAATATTCACACATAGGGATACAGTTAAAGGTGAACAGAACACTGGCCTTAAAGACGAAAATATTTAAGCAGGGCTTGAAGTCAATTACTTAATATCCTTCAATTAAATCAGTCTCTAATATATGTAACAAGGAGGACTCAACTAAAACTATGATTTTAACTATTGGTTTGTGGGGAATAGATTGATTACAAGGTGGATTGTGTTGGGAACCGACGTCAGTTTAGGGGCAATTAAAACCTCAGGACGCTGAGTTAGGATCCAATTGACCTAATGCACATTAGTTACGCAAGTGGACGCAAGTGAAAAGTACGGCAGAAGACAGAAGCAAGTGGAGGCGTGCAGTTGAAGCCCTATGTTCCACTAGGAACCCAAGGGAACAATAATAATAATACATTAGTTACTGAATAAATGATGAAATTCCCTGAGTTCTAGTGGGAATTCGTGACTGGTGGTGCTAGCAGTTCGACTGTGAGGACAGATACTGGCCTATGAAACACAGTGGATGTGACACTATTTTGCGAGTTGACAGAAATTAGAATTTACGAGACATTAGATTTTAGTCTGAACCCCTAGTTGAATGGTCGCAGATTTTCCTCGTAACCCGGAGTTTTTGATTCAATACATAATGAGATCATAGTTGTACATTACTGAAGAGACCGGCACCAGGACGATAAAACTCTTCATTTCTACCTCGTTTTCAGTGGTTCTCTATCTGCTATTAGTTTGTGACGAAATCTATCCTGAGACCCCATTATGAGTAAAGGAAAATATATTGTTAAATTATTTTCTGATTATTTTATTTGTTCCTTTACATTCCAAGTAGAACATAGGGCTTTAAGCTAGAGCTCTGAAGTTTCGTTAGCGATGGGTTTTCTATTTTTACAGGTAGTGCTGCTAGACTCATGCCCCACACTCCATCTTCGCTGGCCTTATTGCCGGCTTAGTGAGGTCTAGGAGTGCATTGACCGGGGATAGGACCTAAGACAACACACCTCATCAGGGGTTCGATTGTCGGTCGGCACACCCCCAAGCGAGTCTTAGTCGGTAGCAAGTCTTGTACTGTCCACTGGGATGGCTGGACGTGAAACCATAATCCCAATCCCGTCAAAACGTCTCTGCTATTGAAAATTTACTGCCCAAGTTTGAAGCCGCATGTTTCACTTAGATGGCAAAGGAATGAAATAAATATAAGTATTATCGGTTGTTTATCAGGAGGAATTTCTTTATAGGAAACTGTCTCATAGTAACAGCAAATTTTTATGCCTTAAAGGCATCAGATGATCAGTTACCATCATCTTTTTGTCGCATTTATCTTCTATACATGTTCAGATCCAATAATAATCATATTGCTTCGAGTTCACGGATTAAACTTTATTGATTAAAATGCTTATATTTCAAGCAAAAGTTTCGTCTCCGAAGACTTTTTGTTTATTTTAAAGATCCCTTAGTCTTTTCTGTCAGATTACTACTCACGTTTGGCCAAGCACTGAGAAACCTTTAAACCAGTTATCTTATTTACACAATTATTATTCTGATTCTTCCTATCGGTTTTACTTTTGAAACATTAATTATCAAGAGATTTTGAACTTTGTGAAACAGTATCTTCATTCCAGTGTATTTCTGAGGTATTTAAGCTTAATACAGATTGGTTTTTCTTTTAATATTTAGAGAAATATATAACATGCCTCAGTCTTTTCTTTGCAATACGTATTTATGACAATTAATCATCCTTCCTTATGTAATTTATTTATAAGTATTTCCGAACGAACCCCTTATTATATATATATATATATTTATGGCACTGCCGTATAAAGAAGGGACGTCAGAAGCCTTACATAGAATTCTCAATGACGCTGGAATTAAGGTGACATTTAAACCACCCGACTCTCTCAGAGATAAATTTCGTCGACTTAAGGACCCAATAGATCCAATTAGGAAAAATACAATAATTTACCAAATACCATGTAATAAATGTGAGGTCAATTACACACAGGTCAAACTAGTGGATCGGAGTCAACTAGATTACTGGGATATAAACATTTAGCCAGGCCTAGAATGATGATTAACCATAATAAGTTAAATAACCTAGAGAAAAGCTCAGCCATTGCACTGCATTCACTTGCATGTAATCACAAAATGGGGTGAGTGGGACAGGGTGAGAGTGTTAAAAAGTGATATAGTTAGATGGATTGAGAGAGGGGTTAATCACTGAAGCTTTGTTTATCGATTCAACATCACAGCACACGTGCAGTCAATCGGAATGACGCAACGCATCGCCTATACCGGAGATATTGGAAGTGGCAACACACAACAAAGGGGATTTGGAGAGACAGAAAGAGAGGAAATATGTGTAAGACAAATGGTGAACACGTGAAACTAAATTGATATGATTATGAGTAGCAATAATTTATGCTCGAAACCTTGTCATCCGGTTGTTAATACTGCATCACTGTGTGATAATTAAAATAAACTTATCTAATATGGAAGTATATATCTATAACTTATGATTTAAAGTCTATACCTTGTGAAGAAACTCTGAAACACTCCAGACTTAAGTCCTTAAATGATCATTTATTTTTTTGCTATAGGTAACAATGTGGTGTAAACGTGTATGCATTCCCTGTTAGTAAATCTCTGGTATGATATAAGCTCTTTTGGAAAGGTACTGATTGGAAAATTTTTCAAATCGTTAGAACATGTTTTCATTTAACGACTTTAAATTAATACCTTCCTTTCAGTGACTTGAAATTCCATATTTTTACAGAGCAGAATAAAATCTATAGTCCAGATAATGTTAAAATCGCTTCATTTCTACAACCTGAGAAAATTCCCTTACTAAATAAACATTCAGGTAGGTTTATAATTTCTTTCTCTCTGTGCTTGACTTTATGTAACACTTCATAAATACAAGTGTTTTTACGACTATTTGTAGCTTTAAGATTAACTGCTACAGTTACTCTTATTATTATTGTTTGTTAATTATTCATGTATAGATGTAAATAAATTGAATAGTCAAGGCAATAAACAGGATTTTGAATCTACAAAACTGTTTTGTTATGCCTAAGCTAGCTAAGAGATGTCATAAACAAAATGATACTGAGTTATGTATAGACTATTTTTTCTTTCTTTTTAGACAAACAACCTGGTTTTTTTCGTAATATTTATTACATGTCAAAAAGCTTGAATTATTTAACAGATTAAATACTATTAGCCTATAATACGCACTGTTTACATCTTTATGGCTGGAAAACAAGAAATACCAAAGCTACTACAGAAAACAGTGGTTTTATAGTATCCGGCCACTTTAGTTTCAGTAAGTTAGTAAGTAGGAATTTAAGCGGATACAGACTATGATGTTTATAAATTAGCGAACAATCTTCCAAGATGGTTGAATAGGCTGGAGCCAAACACTAGTAAACAGTATACGGAGAGAAAGCCTAGCAGATGGTGATATACAGGAGGTTTTAAAGAAATGTGGCAAGCAAAGTACCAAAAGGTCACTGCTCATAAGAAATACTAAGGAAGTCTACAGCTAAAATACGTGCCTTATGGAGAATAGATATGAGAAACTCTTATTATCAAGTATATCTCTCATAGATCCACAGAAATTTGATTCATCGGCAAAAACATGAAAGAAAAGCCTCCGTCGCCAAAAATAATTACTGTTCCTAAGAAAACTCTCTTCATGAATCCGGGATTCAAAGGTGATATCGAAGCAGAAATTCTTAGAAACCGCCTTTCTAAATGTCTGAAGAAGACATTTCAAGCAGCCACCTTACGTATCACATTCTCCCCACCAGACAGTTAATCCAGTCTAACGTTAAGGATAAGATACCGCTTTTGACCACTTCATTGTGTATTTATCAATTTACTTGCTCGTGTGGAGCAAAGTATATCGACCGTACGCAACGTCAAATCCACAGACGTATTCTGGAACATTGTCCAGCTTGATTAGCCAGAGGAGGAAAGAAGAATAGTAGCAGCTCCATCCTCGAACACCTTGTCAACTCTGGACATCGAGCACCCCCACTTGCAGGAATGCTTCATGGTGCTACACAGAGTCCCTTAATATAGTACAAAAGGACTTCGCATACGCCATCTGTACACAGCTGAATCACTGGCTATTCGGGATCTGAAACCGGACCTCTGCATTCAAAAGCGCTGCATACATTCACTCACCCTACCGTATCCAGAGTAACGTTATTACTATAATTTCGCTTCTTTTTATTATGTGAGTCTACTATTATCGTGATTATTATTTTGTTATCATTATTATTCCCATCACCCATATTTTATTATCACTCTGTTATTGTTTATTAACAACATTGCGTTTTCATACTGATTTTACATAAAAACACTTTATCGTCTTTCCACTAGTTCCTGTCCACTCCACACAATCATATTGACTAGTCATTTTCTCACACTTATTAAGTCACACCAACTTCTGCCTCTCTTCTAACTTCCAAATAGTCACCTTACGTAATACGTTTCCTCAGGACAAATTTTACCAGTATCTGACTGGTCTCATGATTTCTTTGTTGAGTATAATTACGATTGTACAGCTTATGAAAATGAATCGTCGAAAAGAAAATTTTCTTCGCTGTTTAAGTCTTAGGACTCAATATAGGAATATTTCGTTCATAGAAATTTGCAACACACAAACTGAATAAAACGTGTGGTCAGTTGGTTTGGGAAGCGACGAGTTGGACGCCCTTGGGTGCCATGAAGGCGACCATATGGAAAGGAAATGAAAGCATATGGTTAATCTAGGGGCTAGATGAAGGGGACTGCAAAGAAGACTGTGGAGTGAAGATGTGTGTTTCACTCGAAACCCAATTGAATAAGAATTTAGTAATTCAATTACATAGTTCTTCAGGGTTGATCAACCAAGCGATATCTCTTAGACAGTTTTTTTCACTGCATAAAAAGTTTTTAGGCACGAAAATAGTAACGTTTTGACCGACAAGTAGAAGAAAAGATAATTACTTACATGTTTAATGTCTGTTCGACAATGATTGCTTAGCCTCAATAGAGTTGTTAAATCAGCTTAACAAAGGGAATTGGAAAATTCACTACTCTTAACATAATTTCGCCAATATTTCAACATAACTACATATACCGCAAGGGCCTGCGTAGTGTTATACATATAGTAGGAAGAAGATACATTGTAGATACATATTCAGTTTGAAAATGTATCTCAGATTACAAATGTATAGGTGAATCAAAAGTTAAGCGGCATTTTAACCAAAAAAGAAACACAAAGAGTATAAAAACAAGTTAATTGGTGGATGGTGACTAGCAGTGGAATCCAGGATGCGTATTTCATCCTATTTGGGACTCGTCGTATAAAAACAACCCTGAAAACCCAATCGAAATTAGCAATGAGGGACACAACTCGAGTAAACAAACATCTTGGCTATCTACAGATTCAGTTAACGACCCATCTTTAAGTACACCATTACAGAGAAAAAAGTTTCTCCCAGTAAATGTTATAGGACTTGTTTGTAACATATTTGAAGAGGGTAAATGAACTTTAGTTTTAGTGTTAATAAGAACTTGTTGTATGTATGAAAAGGATATATTCCTCTTCAAAGACCGTCTCCGTTATAAGTAGAAACAGTGACGGTAATCTGTACTAATGGAAAGTAACACTTGTGTAAAAAGTAGTGTGAAAAATCACTTGACGATAATATATCTACTCATTATTCAAGGCAATACACTTCAGGCATGATAAAATTTTTCAGTATTTTAATACAGTGATAAACGAAGGGAATTAGAGCGCAATAAGCACCATTTTTTATAATTATATTGGTGAGTCTAAAATAATACTGTCACTTTTTATGGTTGATCAGGATTAGTGATTAACATTTCAGCGATAATGCAAGTTGGTAATAAAAAGAAGCTTTTGGATATCCACACACTGTATGAAAAGTCATAAAATATTGGTGGAAAATAGCCAATATCTGATGGTTTTCAAAATGTATAAACTCTTTGTTAGGTTACATGGATGGAACAATGTAGAATAGGATTGAGCAAGAGTAAAACACAAATAGTATAAAACAACTGTGGAGGGATATCGTAGATTACCGGTTTAAAATAAGAATTTTCGTATTTTGTGAAAAGAAATAAACTGATAGTACCTAGACATCAGTAGGCAAAAGTCATAGTTATTGAAATATCACTTGTTAGGGAACAGTGTTCAGTTGTATTACCTATTTATATTTGGAAAGCGATTGGAAAATTGTATTTTGGACATAGTAACTGTTTAAAGCCCTTAGGCTAATTTAATCTCCTTACAAATCTATGTCTAACAAAAGGTTCACTTGCTATTTTGATGGAAAAAGAAGTGAAAGACAAAGTAATGTAAGACTGTTTGAAACACAATAAAGTTACTAAAAGTGTAAACGTTTAAGTAAAAAATTTACTAAGGCAAACTAAATCAGATATCCGAGTGATAATATTTTATTGGTAAGTCAGAAAATCTACTAAAATACATGCAATGTTCAAAGGAAACTACACAGGTAATTCTGAGGACGGCTTTTATATGTAAACATAGTTTTATGGTGGGATATACAATAAGGAATAAAGGGAAGTAAAGGATGGAACATTTAGTCTGACAATGATTGACATACATTTCAAAGTATTATTCCTTGTATGAGTGATGTCAAAAGGCATTAAAACAGTCAAATTCGTCATTTAAACTAGGTCTGTGAGACAAGAAATCATTCCTCCTGTGAATTACCATTTGTGAGTACGAGGATCTCTAAAAGTAAGTCAAAAAGTTTATTTGGTGCTTGATGATACTCACTTACTGAAAGATAGTCGCATGTATCAAGTGAAATAGATCACTCATGTTGAGACTATCTGGCATAGCGTTAGGTTGGCAGACTACTGTTGATGTAATATATGATGACCGAAGGTGAAATGAAATGAAATCAAAGCAGTGACCTCCGAATTCTTAGTCCAGGGCTCTACAAGCTGTGTTAGGAAACCTAACTGCTAACCAGATCATCCTTTCACTGCATTCACCATGGGTAGTGCCCAGTCGTCATATATATGGATAACATTTTACTGCCAGTTTATAAAAACACTAGCTGATCAGGTAGTTCTTTGCCTGCCTGCCTGTCTTAATCATATGAGATTGTATTGCTGAAGCCTTGGTCATTCAGTTAGAAAAACCAGAGTTATGTATACAAAAGAAAATCATCCAACCACTTCTACCATCATGGTAACAAACGTGTTGACTTCCACTGACTTGATAATTGTGTTTTTTCTAACTCCTTATAGGATTTGTAATTTTTAGAACTCTTACATAATTCCATATTCTCCTTTGTTTCTATGTGCATCCCTATCACAACTCACTTGTTAAACTATTCATCCTATTACGTAACTGTATTACTTCTTTTATGTGTTGATTAATATTAATAACTATGTTTTTTGTCAAGGCATCACCACTACCCTCCTACCAATCTTCACAGGTGCAGTTTGATTACTCATCACATTTCTGAAATGTCTTTACAACAATAACCTTAACTAATTTTTATTCTTATAGGAAAAACCTAATGTACACACACATACAAAAATAAGTATATGTAATTGCGACTGTACAGCTAAGTGAATCAATTCACCAAAAGAAGACTCCTCGTTAAACCGCGTATTTTGTTTTCATTAATGTCTGGATGAATTAAGTTAGAGGGGTTTGGAAATGGTTGTTAATTAATGCTGAGGTTATTTAGCAAAGTTTTGAATAGGGTAACTACTGGTTTATTTTATTTTATGGATGTGTATGCTTAAAGATTACTAACAGATGCAAAGTAAATGTTGACAATGTAGATATTTGAAGTAATGACTTTTACTTCTGTTATCCGAGCAGCAAGATTAGAATTCATGAACAATCCCCATCCAGGCACTAATGAAAGTAAAACACGTAGTTCAACGGAGAGTCTCTTTTCGGCGAATTCATTTCCTTAGCTGTACAATCACAAATATTTATGAGTTATTTTGTGTGCATGTGTACATTAAGTTTGTCAAACAAAAATACAATTGGTTATGGATATTTTAACTATACAGCTGAAAATTAGTAAGTTTTGGGTAGAGTTACGTAATACAAAAATTAGGTGTTAGTGAAACTAGTGTAGTACCAAAGGGGATGAGTTGTCACAAACAGTTGTTAAAAAGGAATTATGTAATAATACGAATAGTTTGATAATTGAGTTGTACTCAGGATACACATAGGAACAAAGTAGAGAATACGAAATTACGTAAGAGTTCTAAATGAATAAAAGAATTATAAGCAGTTAAAGAAACAGGCAAACAAACAAAATTAAGTCATCAAAAATCACAAAGTTGTTACCATAATTCTCTTTTGTATGCACAGTTCCGGTTTTTATATGTGAATGGCCAGATCTTCAGCGATACAGAGAAGACGAAACTGTATTGGCTTTGTCAGGTTATCCTTGACTGTGTAGATTACTTTGAAGGAGGCGTTTTTTGAGATGGAATGATCATTGTTAATCAGGTGTTCAATTATCGCACTCCTTATAGCACAACTATTGCCTTTTCGCAACCATGCTGGATAGCGTACTCTAATCCTCCTGTATAGGATGCGCGTCGAACGACCTGTACCTGGCTCCACAGCAGCAGGTGAATTGATATATACACATAGAAGTGGTCAGATGCGGAATCTTGTCCTTTGGACTTCTGCAGATCAGTGGGCGACTGGAGAATACTATTCTTAGCGTTGCTACAAAGAATGTTCTTCTCAGAGATGATATGATCCTTCTCTTGAGAATATCGCTTGCTAAATCTCCCTTGAAATCCAAGTTCATGTAGAGTTTCTTTTTCGGCGGAAGTGAAGAAACAATCCTCCAAATTCTTGGTTTGATATTTTTGTCAATGAATCTTGGTGGGTATCCATTTTGGATGAAGATTTCTCTCAAAACACCCAACTCTGTTTCTAGAACATCGGGACTACAGATACGTCGGATGCGGGTGGCAAGGGATTTAATTAAATTCCGCTTTCGTTGAAATGGTACCCAGCTATTAGATTAGAATTAGCACTTTATTTAGCAGACAAGTATTGAACAAGTACATTTATATAATAATCCTTTTTTCTGGCAGCGGATATTTCCTTTGACTTTTGGTGTTTTGTTTTTCTCAATTCTTTTTGACTTTTCCTACCTCATTTTGTTGTTTTTGCCTTCTACTCGAAAATGTTACGCTTGTACTTTATAATTAAGAACTAATCCAAAAGACAGTCAGAGATTATGATTTATGTTTCAGATATGTGCACATATATAGTAGGTTAGAGAAATCAAAAGATTTTTCTTGAATAAACTTGGTGGTACTTAAGGAATTAACAAGGCAGACTGAAAAAAATAACAAAAACAACATCATCGAACAGTGATACCCTACCTGTAGTTTGTTTATAAGCATCACTCTTACTAATTAATGAAATTATCGTATTTATTCAAAGCAAGTGGAGAAAAACCACAGGTGGAAAATTCAAGTGTACTTGTGTTTTGTATTTTTCTTCACAAACCGCTTAATCATTCCGTTAGACATGCATCAACGAAGTGATTACTAACATTGCAGTATAAGCATGTGATGCTGAAGCCTTGAAATTGATAACTGACACCATTAAAACACGAAAATATTTATTAGAAATACGAAAGAAACACGAGATTAACCCGTTCACGTATAAAAAATAAATATATTTGTGATATATGACCTCTGTTAAAACTGAAAAGGTGAGCAGACTTAAACTATGAGTTACTTTTATCATCATTGTCAGTAAAGCGATTTCGATTCCTATCACGTCACATCACCAACTCTAAACAGTGTTATTCAGTCAGGCATATCCCCATAGAAAACAAAAATCATTTACGGTTGTATTTGACATCATGGCTGCCTGCTTAAAGCTTTGGCTGCCGAAAAACCTCCATCAATATACCATATATAAATTCGCCTATTCAGTTTGTTTAAATCTGGTAAAATATGACCTCTAAAAGTATTGTTTACTCTGGCGAGTATTTAGAACATCTACAGCTTTCTGATTAGCAAGTTTCTACTAAACATGTGGATAAACATTGTCCTCGATGGCAGCTTCATCCAAGTACATGAGATGACCATTCCTGAGTGGTGTTCTTAGTTCACAAAATGTACTCCTGAACTTTTTATAACTGTTATTCAACAAAATGTCGTGTATTTCTCGAAGGAGAAAAAGAAGAGATATCATAATGGATTGGTCTGCGCTTCAGGTCAGACAGGACTATGTCGCATGATCTACTGTCAATTATCCGTTTATTCGAAGACCCTGGGCGAATAGAAAATATCATGCAATAAACTTCGCCGAAGGTTCTTTTTTGTTCCTTTGAAGTTTCAGTAGCAGTGGTGTTTTTACGAGATGGGGTTGCTAGCCTGACACTCAACCTTACTTCTTTGTCGGGATTGCGACTGGCTAAGGGAGGTGCTCCGGCCGGGGATCGAACCCCGGACCACGTGCATGGCCGGCCAGCTCTCTACCGCTGAACTGCTGACAAACGCTGGGAATCCACTCCAGTATAAAAACACTGTTCAGAATGAAGCTATTATTATCACTATTAGTATTTTAGATTTCATCAAATAGAAACACAATGCCAGTGAAATATGAAACATCATAAGTTCATCCTGAAGTTCGGACAATAGATTACTAGCGTTATATAATTATATACATATCTTTCTGTTTTAAACGACATTCGCTGTTTTATAACAAGCCAATATATTTTACGAAGTAAGCTGAGAAAATTACGTAAACATGAGTAGATAATTAACCGAAAGTACGAAAGTATAACGAATATATATTTAGTGCTGGAAAATGAAGTCAACCCTTCATCCATGTTAAAAAACCAAACATGTAGAATGTGAAATATATTTTCATTTATCATAATTTATTTATATATGAGACGAAATGGTATATTTCCAAAGGAGTTCTGAGACTCTGAAAGAAGCGCTTTAGATTCCAGTGTTTACGGTGGATTCAACGTTACTCCGTGGAATGACTGCTTGACCTTGAACTTTCTGCTGTAAGCAGGCACTTTTCTGTTTGATTCTTGTAGTCAGAGTTCTGATCTTACCTTGTTGGAAATATTCTTACTGCTTCTCAGGTGATTTAAAATTGTTTGTTCAATTAATTTTGTTGTACAGTACGTATTTCGTACCTAAGAAACTTTTAGACTGTGTAGCTGGCAGACGCCATTGTTGAGATAGTTTTGTATTTTTGACAAAAGTTAAGTAGTACCACAGAATCTATCAGGTAGAAACGTCTTTTGATATTATTGGAATATAATTTTGGACTTCAAGTTACTCACAGTAGTCTGGGAAGCTATACAGAAGAATCCATGGACTGGTTTCCTGAGTTCATGTCAAAAATACCTGTGGTTTTGTAGTTACAATTATGAAGAATGACAGTTTACTTCAGTTCATGTTCATATGAAGTAAACCTATAATAGTTTAAGAAACACCCTGTTTAGCCCAACCTCTCTGTAATACTAGTTGTGATGTTACAATCAAATAAACGTTTATACACACTTATTCTCTAGAATAAGATTTGAAGCAGTGCTACACTAAAAAATTACTGAGGATAACAATGTGACTGGAGATACCAGGTGACTGTCATTTACTTTCCTCTTAATTTGGCCACAGGCATAATTTTTTAGATATTTGGTAGAGGGATAAAATTACGCCTGGTTTAAATTCAACTGTGTGAGAGATAATTTTGTTAAAAGTAAATAAATCCCAGAAACGGATGTTTTGACGTATTGGTGCAACATTTTGGAGCAGTTATAAATTACTTAAAATGATCCCAGCGTGTTTAAGGAAAAAAATCAAAACAATACGATTGTCAAGGTACTTAGTTTTAAGTTCCTATAGTAACGAAGACGCTTTGAGCTGATAATTACTGTGTACTTGTCTCGATTTCAACTCCCTAACACCAGTACTTTTTGAAAGTTATATTGTTTCGCAATTAAAGTAAACAACTACAAGTCTACAAACAAATGTTTAGTACAAATAAAATTACAAAGTACTTTCATTCGTATTCTTTCGTCTTCTTCGAACTTGCACATGATCGAACCATTCGCGCCTTCGAGTTGCTCACCAATGACTACCAGTTCCATTAAACAAACGTTCAATGTTCACGTCCATTGACAACGTTTCTCAACGTTTCGCTGAGTAAGCCACAACTTCTTCAGCACAATTACTCAGATTTTATTATTCATCAAAATATATAGTCAGAAATTATATAAACTGAATTGAACTCCCTTGAAGGTCACTTGTCAGTAGACATTTGTACCGGTAGTAGAATGTAAACAGTCATCACATATTTGTAATGACTAATGTAAAATTGTTTTTTTGTTCTAAACACGTTGTGACTGTTTTAAGTAATTTATAATAATTCACTCTGACCAGTTGCTCTAATTATTCCAGGAAATCAGTAACTTCTACGGTCTGGATACTTATAATTTTGAAATAGGCTTCTTTTCATTTTTTGTGGAGTATGATAAAAGTGTAGTTCGGTCTCTATAGTCCAGAGATTCAAAAAGTAGCGTAAATTTAACCTGAGCTAAATTGTGTTTCTGAACGAATTAGCTTTTGATAGTAAAACCAATTAGGCAGTGGATAATATCTTTCGTATAACACGTTCCAGTGAAAGTTCAGTAGATGGCTAACACATGGACAGTGGGATACTGATTCTAATTTCAAAAGGAATGAATTCACTCTATAAGGTTTGAATTACACTCAGACTATGAATTCTAAACGTTGAAAGGTATTCCTTTTTCTTCAAAACTGCAACTTATATTAAGATGCGAAATCAGTTGAAAGTTTGAGAAATTTTGGTTTTTCAGTACAGTACGTACAGTACTGGGTTTGAAGCATTCTGATTTGATCGTGTGCGCCGTATCTGTAACCTATAAACCCGAAGTCATTCACTTTATTAGAGTGTACTTGATTGATGAATCTCATCACATTTTATAATCCTTCTTATCTTTTTATTTTGTTAAGATTAGATTCTATCGTGCATATTTTACTGCAATTTAAAGTAGTGAAGATTTATAAGTTAATTGGTTGATGGTGACTAGCAGTTGAATCCAAGATGCGCATTTCGTCCTATTTGGGACTCGTCATCCGGATGTGCCTGCATTCCGCAGTGAGTGATGATGTTCCCACCGAGGCTCGAACCCAGTGCCCATAATTTCAAACGCCAAAGTGTCATCCACTAGACCACTTGGGCCACGAGAGCCACCTCTTGTGCAACGGGTCATATTAATTATTTAATTCAATTTTAGATTTTCCCATTGGTTGACTGGACCGAAGTGCTCGGTCTTACCATCCACCAATTAACTTCTAATTACATGGCCAGACATCGTCGAAGCATCTGCACAAGAAGCCGACATTTCAACTTGAGACCGAGAACTTCAGTTCAATCAATCGACGGGAAAATCTAAAATTGAATTAAGTAAATGGAGATTTATGTTTTAAAACGAATTACAAATAAAGACAAAACTCATGAATACAGTTATATCAATGTACATCAGCAGTTACTTTTCAGACAATTGTAAATCAATATGGCCAATTTGTTTAAATAAAAGATGACAAAAGAATGTATAATCATTGATATATTAATGTATTATTGATTCAAAATATGCAAAAGACAGGTGTATAATGAACTGATCTGAGCGGGATAATTTTATCAAAAAACATCAGTGTTATAATAAGTCTATAATTATCTAGGAGACACTGGTTCAAATGCATGTGTAGTTAGGAAAGGCTTGTAAGCAACGGAATAAGTGTAACTATATTGTTATTCAACAACATTTATATTTCAATTTTGAATTAAACGACGACGGATAGTTCATATAAAAATGTGGAGGAAACATAATTGCCTCAGTTTTATTTCTGAACTACGATCTCAAAAACGGACATCATTAGTAGTATTGTAACAGAAGAAGGCAAGACACGGAAGCCAGGGTATATTCTTAAGTGATCGAACCGCTATTGACACCTATACAGTTTTATATTCCTTAATCAATCACTGAGCGTGTGATTTCAGCTTACATTAAACGACATGAAATAGAATGTTGAAATACAATATGCAATGCAATATTGAACTGTAGGAATATGTGAGAATAATATTCCGTCAGAACACATTGGACGTATCACACCACCACAGTATGGATCATTGAGTCACTTAAAATTTCAAGATTGTAAGAAACGGGACATAAATTTCCTGAATATGATATATTTGTTTTGGAGGAATATTCCTCTACGTAATCACATTATTATCTCTCTCTCTCACTGTGACGAAGTCGTATTTAAATCCACAGCCTTCCTGAATCACTGAGCCACCTGAACTTTCTATCCACCTAAATGCATCTTGTTTACTTCATTTCATTTTGTTTCAGTCAACCACTTCAGTCCACGAATTGCAATCTATCCTCAAATTGTTTTCAAACCTAGTGTTAAGAATTTTCTGAGGGAAATTGTGGAAAAACATTGTGGAGAATTGCAACATGCTTCATGTAGAACTATAGTGCTTCGGGTGTTATATTATTGGTCATTATATTACTTGAAGACTCTGCACAATGAGTAAATACCTTGCTGAAAATCCTGTAATGTGTATAAACGCATTTTCAGAATAAAGCTATTATTATTATAGTTATTACTGAATCACAGCACTGGGAATACTGCTCAGTTTAAGACCGATACTATCCATCGTTTGTAATTCATCACAGTTATTTGATAAGTCACTTGTCCTAGTGGGCGTAATTTCACAATTTCACAAATTGGTAATACAGATCAATATATGAGAGGAAATGACTTCTGTGTGATGAATTATGCTTTATATTGATAAATACACATGTATAAATCATGAGTAGAGATTTATAAGGTGTTTGATGATGATCGTTATCGGTGGTGCTGACGGGAAAGTTAATAAGCTAAAGATGAATCTGATGTATTTTCTCAGGTTCCGAGAGGAATATGGGGATTCAGCAGCATATCTCTATATCACTATGTTACCTGAGGTCTTTTTATCTGGCTGCATGAGTGACCATAAGCTGTCATCTTCTCCTCACACAATCTCCTATACTTCATCCTTGGACGACCAGCTCGTCGTTTCCCATTCGGGTTCCTCTTGAGGTTATGCCTGGCGCGTCATGCTAGTCAGCGGTTTCCTAAGCGTATGTCGACCCATCTCCATTTGCTTCTTCAAAATTTGTTGGGCAATGGGTTCTGTTTAGGTTCGCTTCCTACCAGAGTTCCTTGTTACTTATAATTTCTAGCAATCCGATCTTCATTACTCAGCCAGGGAAGGCTGATGAAAGTCTGAGGCAGTCACAGGTCAGGTCTCTGAACCATACACAAATACTGACTGACTTGACACTAGTACGGAAAATCATAATCTTGTTCCATACGTTGATAACAGTAGATTTTCACAGATTTCAAAGTAATGCACACCTGTGTTGCTCTTCCGATCATGGTTAGTTTTAACATCTCAATTTATGCAGCCTTTAGTTGTAGCGATGATACCACTGTCAAACCAATGAATCAAGTGACATCTTTTAATTTCTTCCGTTGACAGTGACTTATGCTTGTTTCTGTTAGTAAAATATCTTCATCACCACTGTCTTGAAGTCCTGTCTTGGCTGTTTCTTCTGCCGACTTGTTTGTTTTCGCGTGTAGATCTTCGAGTTAGTGTGACATTATTCACATATCGTCCACAAAGTCCATATCTTCTACAGTCTTTCTGTCGGCCAAATGAATTCCTCTCTTCTCGCACCTGATGGTCTTTCGTATGGTAGTAGGCAGCCTTGTTTAATTTCTGTCTTCACTTAAAAGGCTTTACTTAATATAGACATATATATATATATATATATATATAAGCACATTATTATATCAGTGGAATCAAACCTACTACACTCATAACAAATATATGTTAGATGACTAGATCACATGAGTTCGTTTTGATTTGGAGGAGTGATATTCTTATTTAGAGTCACTGATTGTAGACAAGTGCATACTTTGATGGTGTCATGAATCATTCAGTGTTCTAAATCTTAGCATAAAACCACTCCATTTCATTATTATATACTTTATTCACATACTTTCCATAAATTATCAGTGTGAAATGATATTGAATATTTTCACGTATTTTTTTTAACTGGAGCTTATGTAGTGCAAATATAACTCTGTCTTTAAAATTTATACAGGTAAGTTTTCGTTTTTAACAATGATTATTTTCTACGCTATCAGTTATCTACCATACGGCAAATATGAAGCTCCGGTTTATAACTTGTGACATTTGAATCTCAGCTGCTTGGTTAGAATAATATTGCGCTTATCCAGACAACTGGTAAGTGTACGTGTGAATGTAAATGGTTATCAGTGCGTTTATTCGCTGTTCGTATAGTAATAACATTTTCATTATTCTGGAAATCATGTGTACACAACATGCAGAATTCTCAGCCTAATTTGTTGCAGAATACTTATATCCCGTATAGAATCTTCGAGCGGATAATCACTAGCAGTATATCATATGACGCAGCATCATTCTGTTTAAAATATAACTCAACACTGCGACATTTTACCTTCATTTTCTTCTTGATGTACAGAGCGGTAGGTTGGAGGCCACTTCAAAATTTGGGTGAGTTCATGTTGCGATTCAATGACATAATTGGGATATTAAAACAATAAGAAACACAGAAAAGTAAACGCAGAAAGGTGGATGGAAAATTTAGGTAGCCCAGTGGTTTAAACAGACAACTGTGTGTATACGTAAGGTGTGGAGTTACTGAAAACGTGTGTTTACTTCAGTATTTCTCACCTGGATGCCTTCACATCTCATAGAATGACCTGGTCTTTTGTTAAATTTTTGTCATCTTGGTTGGACTAAGAATGACTTCCAACATCGATTTCCCGTGTTTCTTACTACATAAGAATGCTGAAGCCACAGCACACTTCCATTAGTGTTTGTCACAATGAAACTAACATAAAACCTTACAAAAGTGCAAATGAGTTGGGAAGATATCTAGTGTAATTTGTGTTAACTGCAACTGAAAAATAACGGGAAAATATCTTTTATGTAAAGATTATTCCCTACTCAGACAGAAAGATCGATTACGAGTGAACACCTACAGAACTCTGACTTGTCGAGAGGGCGATAGAAGTTGGTTGGTAGTAATACCTCAGTCTCTACGCCATAAGATGATAGATAAATGTCACCAGCTAGTGCATACAGGAGTGGTCAGAACAACCGACATCTCGAGAAAAGGCATATACTGGCCAGGTATGAGAGAAGATGTGACAAAATATATATTTGGATGTTCGCAGTGCCAGTTGATGAAAGGAGATCGGTGCATACGACCGCCTCTGCAGTCAGTTCCAGTTACGGCAGTAGGTGACTTGTGGTTCGTAGATGTGATAGGTGCGTTTCCGCAGACATCCAGTGGCAATTGGTACGTCTTGGTGATGGTGGAAAACGCTACATGATGGGTGGACGCCGTCGTGATCCCTGATCAGCGCACGAGAACCGTGACTGACCCAGCAGTTCGACATATTTTTGCAGACAATGGTGTACCAAAGACGATACTGACAGATCAGGGCCCTTGTTTTGAAAGCGAAGAATTCACTTCCCGTTTGCAACAGTTGGGTATCAAGAAAATCAGAACAACACCATATCATTCCCAAGCGAATGGTCTAACAGAGAGAAATAACCGTACACTGAAGGAGTGGCTGGCCTCGAAGAGAGGTAACTGGGAGACAGATCTCCCATTGATTCTACTAGCACATCGTGCGTCCACCCAGAAAACAACAAAGAAGTCACCATTCCAGTTGATGTATGGGAGGAAACCACGACTTCCAATACACAACACAACCTGACCCCTCCATCAGGAGTGGAATATGACGAGGCTGCGAACGGAACGAAAAGATGCCGTCAGGAATATGAGGCTCAAACAGAACAAAGACACAGTGAAATGAGAAGAGGGAGAGAAGATGCGATACCGAACCTTTGAGGTCGGCACTCAGTTAAAGTATAGAGAAAGAAAAGATGCGGTTAAATGTGGGCCAGGTTCACGCATAGTGTCATCGAGAGACGTGGTCCCGTTTATACCATCAAAAGATGCAATAAACAGAAACGGGTTAACATTAGCCAAATGCAGAAATGGATTCAGTGGGATGAGGAAGCCCGGACCAAAGTACAACAGGAAGGGATAGAACCAAGAAGGTCGGAACGGCTCCATTCGAAACCATTTGATGGGGGGACTAGTGTGGCAAGTGCTCCTGATAAGATTTATCAGTAGTATGTAGAGAGAGGTTCATCGGCATAAAACATCAAATACCAGGGAGATACATTTGATTTCAGAGAAGGCAAACGATACAGCGTTGTGGAGATATATGAGAGACGTCAAATAAACACAATATGAAGTCCAGAAGTACCACAACATGAAGATCTGTGCAAATGGTGCATTGAAGATAAGGTGTACATAATTTGGACATATAGAGTTACTACCTAGTGTCCAGCCAGTATCCAATACAGTCGAACAAGGGGCTGATAGACAGTCCGAATAACTCAGTGGTAACGTCTCTGACTTCAGCAGTGGTGATCCAAATTCGAATCTCAGAAGGGATTTGAGTTGCCGCAAGATTGCAGATATGCCTTGCCAACAAGTGCTAATAAGCACGGGGCCTAGGTCCAAGGCTTCCTGCAGATTATTTCCAACCATCTAATAAAAATACATTTTGAACATAACTGTCAGGATTTCCTAGAAACAAAGAAATCAAATTAGGTCATAAAAAGCTTCCTGTCACACATATTCTGATCGAATCAGATAGCATTTGGATGAATGCTTTCAGCTTGCTAAGCGAGATGACAATAAGTTTGGCATCAATAAGAGTATCTCTTCGTGTTAGAACTGATTATAATATCTGAGGCATTTCCTACAACGATGGACATCACAATGTTGACAGTTGAGGTTTTAAGAGAAAGTGGAAATAATGAAATGTAGATAACTTATCAGTAGCTTTCTGAACGGGTTAGACAAACTCACTGTCAGTTCTTGATTTGATTATCTAACTTTATCTTATAATTATTATGCGAATAAGAGGTAATCACTAGTTTCTTTTTATGCATATGAATAGGTTCTCACGCAAGTCCCTAACAGTTAAAGAATTAACTTTTGTTAAGATGAATATTTCCTCCTTATCTTCGCAATCCTTATCATCATTGTTTAGATTTATAACTATCATAAATTTCTTCTTCTGTAGGTAACTTTTTATTGAAAAGAAATGTTACTAATTAATTCTGCTAGAATGTGTATTCCGTAACCAATGTTCTTCTTACTTTTTGTTATATTTATTGTACAGTCGCCTTCAAATGTTTGAAAGCACGTAAATTACTCAAACTATTGCTTAGATGCTAGCTTGCTTTAATTGGAATCTAATAGTCCTCAATTTATTCCTCCTAAAGATTGTGGGCGAATCAAACTCTTAAGTCATAATTAAGTAGATAATGAGTGTTTTCTGTCTGTCAGATATATTCTCTTCTAGTTATCCAACTGTGATTAGAACTGCATTCCAATGAAGACATTTTCTTAATATTTATTAGCTAACCGTAACTTCATAATATTTTTTTGTCATTTCAAGCATACATTGTCCTTAACCTTTATTGGAGCTTTCAAGCCTTTAAAAAGCACATTTCCTTTCTGTTTGAAAATATCTGCTTTGTTGAGAAATGTCTATTAGCCTGTACACTCACCTTCGGATGCTTAGAACACCACTGGACGCTGGTTACACTACACAGTATGTGGTACTTGTAACCTAATAGCATTTCGGATAATCATATGGTATAGAAGCCACTGCATTTTATATTCAGGTCATGATATAAAAACATTATTTCATGGAATATTATTATATATAAATATACCTAACAAATTTCAAATAAAAATGAAATTTACGTTTGAGGAGGAAAAGTGAATAACATTTTGCCTTTTTTAATCTTCCTTAGATGCATCTCGCACTTATTAACTTGTATAATGCATGATAAATTACCTCATTCTGAAATGTTTTATCTCCATCAAAACTTTTCAGTAAAACATAAAGCCTGTGTAAGCTGAATACAGGAGACTAATAGAATTCTGCTAATGCGATAAATTATTTTCAAGAGATACGACATATACCCTGAATTTACACTCTGTCTAATTCACGCAATGCTTATGGTCATTTTGTATTAATTATATATGATGGATTGTTGATGTGTGAGTTAGGAAAAGCATAATTTTACCTGTTTCAGATTATTCTAAAAAACTATTAGGGAAAATCTTTTACGGATATCTCGTTTCCTTTTCATCTTAAAATAAACAAAGGGCTAAAATTCTTTTTTACGAGTTGATCATGGATTGATATCAGTTAGAGAACCATTGAAAACCAGGGAGTACTGGACAGCTGCTGTTTCATCCTAGTTTGGGAATCATCGGCAGTACGCACCCACTGGGATTCAAACTCAGGGCCTTCCGGTTACCAGGCAAGCTCGTATACCATTCAGCCACTGGGACCCCATTCAATGGCTCATGAATTCTAACTTCTACCGATTCGTGATTTTGCGCGACACCAACCATTGTCGTTGGTGGGACATCCATCCACACACGTGACATCTAATTGGACCTCACTGGTCACGACTTCTCACTAGAACTCCAGGAAACTCCATCCTGAAGCAAGTCACTAGCGAGCATCAGATTAATTTTCTATAGTTTGGTTTGTAAGGGTTTGTTATGTTTTTACGAGTTGATCATGGATTGATATCAGTTAGAGAACCATTGAAAACCAGGGAGTACTGGACAACTGCTGTTTCATCCTAGTTTGGGAATCATCGGCAGTACGCACCCACTGGAAGGTCTTTTACGCTTAAACACTTTTTTTTTCATTTATCATTCGAGAGTCAAGACACAACTGTATCAATAAAAATATATTATGAGACACATTTATAAACACTAATAGCAATACAATATTTCAGTATTTAAGAGTAAAGACGGTAGTGTCATAGTGCTATCGTTGGCGTCTGCACAATAAATTGAACATCGATTAGGTATAGCGCCATAATAATTAGCCTTCAATTCATCAGTCTCTCTCCTCAGCCTTTTCTCTTACTATTTATAATCACAATTAAAATGCAGCTGTGGTTTTGAAATATAATTTCTCTTAGAAGGCCAATAGGTTCAGCACGTATCAGTGGAATAAAGTGTAGAAGAGAGAAGAGAAAATATAATGATGACAAGACAACATATCACAAGACTAAGTTACCTGAATACAATGCAAAGACACAAAAGTATATAAACATTATTACATGAGCAGACAACAACTAGCGTACAACAAGAGGAGATATTTTTTTTAAATGAAAAAGCCATCTGTAGAAAAGAAATACAAGTGTTAATAGATCATTCTTGTTCTTCTATTAATCCAACTTTATAAGCAAATTGTCTGAATCTAGCCTTTACCTCCTCTTGCATTAGATTGAATGACATAACAACCATGGAGAGACCAAATAATAAATAAAAACAACAAAATACTGGTTTTGTTGAATTTTCATGCCATGTATCATTTTGTATGCCTGGAACAAAGTCACCGAAACCAATTGTTGATAATGTGATGAAAACAAAATAAGCTGACTGTAATACACTCCAACTTTCCCATTGAGAGAAAATAATTGCACCGACTAACATATATACGAAAAACACTAATAATGTAAACCATATTGGCACTGGTAATTCTTCACTTTCCTCTTTTTCTTTTTGTATATGTGATGAAATTATCGACTGTGAACCTGCTAAAGTGTGTAGAAGTGAATGAGCTCGTCTTTCAAAGCGCAGTGCATGATAATCAATACTGTGAAATTTATTAAAAGATTGTTTTGAGATGTATTTGCTGTGAAAGGAATAATCTCCAGTTGTTGTTGTTGTCGTCGTCGTTGTTGTTGTTGTTGCTGGTGTTGTTGTTGTTGTTAATGGTTGTGATGGTGTTTCCGAGTTATCAGATTTTTCATGTGATGTATCGTTTGAATCATGTTTGTGAAATATGTGACCGAGTAATTTATTTTTAGCCGGATCAAATAACTTCTTATTTCGTAGATATTTTATTAATGGAGCATCTGGTATGGAAGATCTTTTCTTAGTAATATATTCATGATATCGAAGACATGAATTCGAATAGACAATACGTACTGTATGAGCTAGAAAACCACCGAGATTAGCTAAACACAACAGAACTAATGGTATACCGAATAGAGCGTAGATTACAGTCATTGCACGTCCAACATCTGTTCTAGGCACAATATGTCCATAACCTAGATTATGTTTCAAAAAAGAAACATTCATAGAGATTAAACCATGCATAAAATAATATAAGATTTTTAATCAAGACAAATATTACCAAAAAATATTGACACTTAGAAGGGAAAATAATCAATAGTGTTTTCATCACAGTATTGGCGTTTTGTAATATTTGTATTATTACAGCAAATTTGATATATATATATATATATATATATATATATACAAATAATTAATCTGTATGAAGGAGGCTGAGTGCGTCAGCAGTTCAGTAGTAGAATGCTCGCCAACCACATCACACGTGGTTCATGTCTGATCCCCTGTCGATGCACTCCTAAACCTCGCATAGCCGGTTGTAAGCGTGATAAAGAGTGAAAGCTGGGGGCGAGGCTAGGAACATCATCCTGTGAAAATTACCACCCGTACTGAAATTTTAAAGCTCAAGCTTAAAGTGCCATATTCCACTTGGAATGCAAATGAAATTCAAAATTAGGAAGCTGGAGTTGAGAATTTTTTCATAAACAATGAGATTTAAGGTCAGGTTAATTAACGACATTGGCCTCCATATGCAGTGTTCAATTTCATTCATTAGTACACCTTATAACACTATCGATTAGGACAGATGATACTCGTCAGTTAACGGTTTATAAAAAGACTCCGAAGAATTGTGAGTCATTCGCTTTAGGCAAATAGAAGTCATTGTGATTCCAAACTATATATGTGAATATCTAAAGATGATTTTACGAGTATCATGGAAATGAAACTTCATCGTAATATTTCAAATTTGCCTATTTCTGTTCGTGACTAAGTCGAAAAAGAAGAGCTACATTCGTCGAAAATTGTTAAAGCATCCAGTCCTAAGGTTTATTACTGCCTAATTTCAATAAATAATGTCCACTGTGAATCTTTAAACAGTGAAATATTTATAAACGATTTTACCAAGACAAAAGGACAGTCGCTGTTAGAACAATGATATTTTCGACGAACTAATTCCAATATACAAGCATTTATAATCATATGAACTAAAAGATGATGTCAAAGTCTTGATTCTTGATAGAAAAATTATGTGAAATCCTCTGTCATTTGAACCGCGAATTTGCAAGTGTACTGTCGAGAAACTACTGGAAGTCTAGTGGCACTGCATAGTTCTTCACTTTAGGTTTATTATTATTATTGTTCCCTTGGGTTCCTAGTGGAACATAGGGCTTCAACTGCACGTCTCCACTTGCTTCTATCTTCTGCTGTACTTTTCACTTGCATCCATGTTAATCCATACTGTTTCAATTCCTCTTCACACGATCTCCTCCATGTCACCCTTGGACGTCCCACTCGCCGCTTTCCTTTCGGGTTCCACTCGAGCGTTGGCCTGACGCGCGATGTCACCCAGCGGCCTCCTCAGCGAGTGTCCAATCCATCTCCACTTTCTCCTGAACATTTGTTGGGCGAATGGTTCTTGCTTTGTTTGTTCCCATAGTTTCTTGTTGGTGATTCTTTCCAGCCATCTGATTTTTTCAGTATAGAACGAAGACAGTTGTTGATAAAGGTCTGCAACAGGCTGTTGGAAATATTCTTTGTGACCCGCCAAGTTTCTGATCCGTATAGCAAAACTGACTTGACGTTTGTATTGAAAATCCGAATTTTGTTGTTGATGTTGAGTGACCTCGCCTAGATTACTAGCTCGCTAGTTTTCCAGCCGGTCCCAAGCCCGGATAAAGACGTAGGGTTGGGGCGTGGTGCTAGCAACTCCACCCGCAAAACTTAACCAAATTGCTACAGAAACTTCAACGCACAAATATATTCACTTTAGGTTTAGGAACCTTAAACCATTACCCAGATCTGAATTCAAACCATCCAGTAACTGTCTAGGGATTCAAACATTTCTGAATTTGACGCGTACCTCAAATCTAATGAAATGTGACTGTTGATTAATTGTCGCCATAACCAAAGTGGTTTGTCATATCAGCTACGTCTTCTCAGACTAATTATTATTCTCTTGGGTTCCGAGTGGAACATAGGGCTTCAACAGCACCTCTCCACTTTATCCTCTTCGCCCCAGTCAGCTGACCCTACGATTTTTCATAAGCTTTCATCTCCTCTTGCTCTTTGAAGGCCTCCCTTGTTGCTTCCCTATCGGCTTCCACTTGAGAGCTTCAACAGTACATCCCCACTTTGTCCTATTCTTGGTAGTCCTCTTCAGGAGATTAATTGCAGGTTAGTTATTAATACCTAAATATGAGATTTTCTTGTGATTAGATTGAATAAGAGAGAGAATTTCACATGAACGGAATGAATCGTCACACTAAAGTAATGGAAAGGACCAATGTTGCTAAATTTGCTAAGGCTTTCAGATCTCTCATAAAGTAATAAAAATCGAAATACACTTGATGCTCACAACGTCTTATGACTGAAAATTTATTAAGAGTGATGGTTTGAACCCACCGGGGCTCGAACCCAGGACCCTCGCCTCGGTGGGTTCTAAAACTGATGTCAGCTCATGATGAAATCCTTCAACCAAAAAAAAGTTGAATCCACAGAAATCTAACAGAATGTCATTAAACTTCACAGTGTGTAGGTAAACAAAATCTAGCAAAGGAAACGATGTACCGTTTAGTTATCAGTGTTAAGAACTGTCCTAAAACACAGAAGTGCGATAACCAAGTAGGATGGAGTTTGTAGATTTATGTCTTATATCAAAAATCCATTTCGAAGTGTGAAAAGCCGTGAAATCAAGCAACATAGTACTTTCACTGTCGTTTGCTTTAAATTTTTTTCTAGAAACCCTGATTTCACAGGATAATCAGAGGACCGGTTCAAAAATTTTAGTTTTCTGTTGTGTTCTTTAAATAACTCATACATTAAGAGTTCCTGAAAGTGAAATAAACGACTGGACTTGGCAGTTCTGATATCACGACATGAAATTCATTCGTTCATATCTTTGCAAGTAGATAACTACGGAAATTAATCGGTATGGGAAAAAATGAAAGGAAATTCCAGACAAAAGAAAGACTAGAATGCTAGGGGATTCCTAGAAGCCCGGCAGTCACGTGAATCTATCATCAGTGGATATGCTGACATAGATCATATTTATTGGATAATGAAAAAGACAATAATAAATATCAGGTCAAATAAAGTGGATGCAAGTGAACAATAATAATAAGATCTACAAGGTAACTAATTTTAACCAAGTCCCTTACATTAGCTGGCTCTTTCATTCATAGGGAATTTGAAAAGCTTACAATGTTTAGAGCTGATACTGACAATGAAGTCTAGTAAGACAATGAAAATTTCACAGTTAAACTATATCTACGCAACTATAACTATACATACTGAAGTTAAACAGAACTTCAAAGGATCGAATGAGCTCTTCGGCGTCATAATATTTTATCCTGTACAGCATCCTATAATATTCAACAAACTTTCAACGGCGGTCTTCCACCTCTTACATCTGACGAGGGAAATCATGTGACTTTGTAAAGAAATATACTTATCACTTTTGTGTTTGTAATGGTAATGCTAATGCTCAACCAGTTCCCTAACAGTCTTAGAATATTTTCTAACCTACTTCTACAAGTTACATTTATAGAATTTGCCTATCTGTCTGAAATACCAGATGCAATATGTTGGTCAAATTTAAATTCCGTGAATAGAGAGTTTGGTACTCTTCATTGAACACTGTTCGTCAAAGGTCGAGATATAGTTTGAGATTTGAGCAACCTTCAGCAGCTCATTCAGCATATAATCCAGGTTGAATGATTAAAGTGAATGGCTGAGTAGTTTTTCGATAGAGTGAAAATATGCACTTACCAAACCAAAAGTTTCAGACGTTTCGTCGCTTCTTGTGTTCTTTGTCTTCTTGGTTAGGTCTACGTGATTTTACTCTACCTCCATGGGCTCACTGAAACCATAGTGTTTTTAAACGACAAACAGTCCCTGTGCAGATTAAATACCCCTGCTCTCAGTTTAACTAGCATCAAGGGTTTGAGATATATAACTCTATAAAGTAATTAAGTACTCGAAGGTAGTTTTAATTAAATATTCGTTGCTCAAATTAACTAAGGAAGCGTAAGATGTATCATGAGGTAGAATCGTCAGCTTTGAAGTTTTAACAATTTATAACAGTTAGTTTTTGTGGATTTTTAGGGTTTCTTTACTCAGACAGTCTTTAAGACTATTGTTAGAGGACTTCCTTTAAAGTCAACTTCTGAATATTATGCAAGGCGTAAAACCGAAGTCTCAACTATGACTCACTTTTTAAGAAATATAAAATAGAGAAGTGTATACAGTAGTGAAATTACCTCTAAGCACTCTATACAGTCATTTAGTTAGAAATGTGTCTGGCATTTAAATTAACTAATACTGAGAAATAATCCAACATTCGTTACCCAACTATGGGTTAGAAAATATCTATTTAGAAATAATATTTGAGGATTTAGCAACTATAAATTAACAAACTGAATGAATTAAAGGGGAATTTTATTGACTTTTAGTAACTGTGGAGTAAAGTATCGTTAAGTGATGCTTTGTAAAGCTTAAATACATTCTATATAAAAATGGTCTTATCTTGTATATACCTACGATCATTTACTTTAATTTTAAAAAAGATGGGGAGAAAAATATAAGTGGAAAAGATTAAATTCTTAAGAAAATGGAGGCTTACACTATATCTGTTTAGCACTGTAGTAGATCAAATAAAGTTTGAAGTGGTATTTTACCCCACAATTACAGTTTCTTACGTAACAGCAGTTTAAAGAATTGTACTGTCCACTAATTCGATGTTATGTTTTTCAAAATACTTTACTAAGATTTCACGATATACATACAGGATGTGATTTGTCTAGTGAGGCATTCAGAAATTTCTTCTTATTTTCTAAACATGGAATAATATTAAATAACTTTATAATGAATAAGGGGATTTAGTGAATAATTTAAAGCTATGGAATTTAACAGCTGAATTCAGCTTCAATAATTCCCATCCTACAGTTAGCCGTTTATTTGCATTTGGTGGCAGCTATATACCAATGGAAAATGAGATGATATTTGTTCGTGGTCTTCTTCAAATGTATTCTCAAATTAGTGTTCACTCACTAAATCAAATTAGTGAGAAGTAATGAACGGCTCACGTTGTTGGTTGAGTCGCAGAATACTTACTACTCGCAGAGAGTGTGTAGGTTCGATTCCCGATCAAAGTGCTCCTAAATCTTGCCAAGCTTACTAGCTGGTAGAAATCTGAGGAAAGAGAGAAGGTCAGGCGTGAGGCTGGCAACTCCACGCCTCTGAAAAAGTCAGTGCCACAAATAATGAAACTTCAAAGCTTGAAGCCCCAAGTTCTATTCTGAAGTCAAAGCACTGAATGAAGACAGATGAGTGGCTCTATGTTTCTGTTCACAAATTTTCAATAATGTAGATGGCTGAATTGTCTAGGGGGATTGTGACTCGTCAGCTGGATGCATCTGCATTTCCAAGTGGGTGATGGTGTCTGTCGTGGCTCTCGTGACCCTGTATCTAGAGCATAACGTTTTAGCATATGGAACGATGTGCATTAATTTCGAGTCTCGGTGAGAATGTAGCATCCGTATATTAAGCCTAAACTTCGCGCTTATAAAACTAATTCATGTACGCATGTTATACGCTTACAGAAACTAATTTTACATATGGTTGGGAATATCTGCCATGGTATTATTGAACACTGCTTTTCTTTGTTACGGATGTATTTCTTACGCGGTTATACACTTTTCGTTCGTTTTCGCGTTTATCGAAATTCGATTTTGTTAGCAATAAATCTTTTCAAGTTTTCACTTGTGCTTCTTAATACATCGTTGTTCACCTTTGACCGCGTACGACGTCAGCACATAGTAGAACGTGAAAACGTGGATGTACTATAATATTATGACCGGAATAGTCTTTAGTATCGCCATAAGAATACCATCACTCACTAGGGAATGCAGATACATCCTACTGACAAGTTCCAAGGAGAACGCAATGTATATCCTGGTTACCACTGCTAGTCACCATCCATCAAATCACTCCATCGAAGCGTCTTTACTAGGAGTCGACTTGTCAATAGAAACCAAACACTTCGATCCAATTAATCAACATAAAATCAAAATTGAATTAAAAACAAATAATATAGATGTATTTAATTGGTGGATGGTGACTAGCAGTGGAATCCAGGATGCGCACTTCGTCCTATTTGGGACTCGTCAGCTGGATGTACCTGCATTCCACAGTGGGTGATTATGTTCCCACCGAGGCTCGAATCCAGTGCCCATAGTTTCAAACGCTAAAGCGTCATCCACTAGACCACTTGGGCCACGAGAGCCACCTCTTGTGCAACGGGTCATATTGATTTAATTGAATTTTGGATTTTCCTGTCGACTGATTGAACTAAAGTGCTCGGTCTCAGGTTGGTATGTCGGCTTCTTCAGTAGATACTTCGACGATGTCTGGGCATTTATGACTCATTGCACAAGAGGTGGCTCTCGTGGCCCAAGTGGTCTAGTGGATAACGCTTTGGCGTTTGAAACTATGGGAACTGGGTTCAAGCCTCGGTGGGAACATCATCACTCACTGAGGAATGCAGGTACATCCAGTAACGAGTCCCAAATAGGACGAAATGCGCATCCTGAATTCCACTGCTAGTCACCATCCACCAATTAAATACTAATTAAATGCCCAGACATCGTCGAAGCATCTGCTCAAGAAGCCGACATGTCAACCTGAGACCGAGGAGCACTTCGGTCCAATCAATCGACGGGAAAATTTAAAATTCAATTAAAAATAATATAGATGGGTGATTTTCACCCTGAAATTTAACTGCTTAATTGTTGTAAGAAAGAATTTAAGCATATTTGTAATCTTCGAGTAAATGAACTGAAGAAATTTATATCTTCTAAATCACCAGTTTATGTAAATTTATACTACCTAATTCAGTAGAAGTAATCTGTATCCGTCGTACGCAACGAAAATGACACTGTGGACAGAAATAAAACAATTGTTCTAATCATGACATCTTCCTGAATTAGTCCTAAAACAGAAATTGAATTTGGCGTCTAACTGTAGGTGATTACTGAAATGTTCTACACAGTACTATGGTAGTGGATACACTTACCAGTAATTTATACACAAATCATTGGAAGCCAAGAAAAGGCAGACCTTCCTGCTAGACCTATTGGCTAATTCACGACAACTTGTATGTTTATGGTATCACATAATTACTCTTATAAATCAAAATTAAACGTGGGCAAAACTTCAAACAATTTACTGCGACAATTTTTTGTCGTAAAATATGCAAACATCTGTTATTCATTTTGAACAACCATCTGAAAAGTGCAAAAATGGCCAAATTAAAAATATTGAATGCTGTGGTAAACTGAGCATTGAATCTAGTGGACCGATTCAAAACTTGTGAAATTTCTGTGAACAAAACAGACACTAACACTTTTAGCAGACGGAAGAATAGAGGTAATAATTTAAAACAAAGCAGATAGAAACATATTCAACATATCTGTCTTTCATACACTAGAAACCAAAGTTTGTGAAGGCGTAAGAGTAGACTACATATTGCTTAATGACTAATTACTGAAGCGTGCCTAATGTTAGTTTAATTTTGACCTCTGAAAAACTAAACAATCCCAGGCTTTACTTTACAGTTGGGGTTAGTTTATCAGTGTGTAATATTCTGAAAGTCTGTGGTTGTTTTGATCCAGTAAAAGATAGAAGCGAAAGAAAAGAAGCATGCGGTGTTGCAGCCATTCAGGTGTAACTAAACACTTCATGATATCACAGAGGAATATGAATAAAGTTCGGCAAGATTTTCGACTCAAAATACTTACTGTTACATTTATTTAGATGAATATGTAAATACATTCAATTTTATTATTATTATTATTGTTCCCTTGGGTTCCTAGTGGAACATAAGGCTTCAACTGCACGTCTCCACTTGCTTCTGTCTTCTGTTGTACTTTTCACCTGCACCATGTCATTCATCTTCACACTCCTGTCCCTGCCCTTCCTTCGGTTCACTCGAGCTGCTGACGCGCGATGTCACCAGCGGCTCCTCAGCCAGTGTCCAATCTATCTCACTTTCTCCTGCACATTGTTGCGATTGGTTCTTGTTTGTTTTCCATAGTTTCTTGTTGGTGATTCTTTCCGGCCATCTGATCTTCAGTATAGAACGAAGACAGCTGCTGCAAGTGAAATTTTAAATACATTCAATGAAAACTGCATAATACTAAAAATAGAATTAGCGGTTATTTGCAGAAGCTTTCCTAGTATGAAAGTCTTTGACTTTTTATCTCAACGAGTCAATTTTGTAAAGCGTCTGCATATTTTTATCACGAATTTATTCATTATGAAGCAGAAAGTTAAAAAAGACGTAATCGAAAGGATAATTAGACTTATTCAATAGCTTTAAACATGGTAATTTTCTGGAAACACGTCACAGAATTTCAGACCAGAAAGCAATGCTCATCCCTTAGTTACCTTATTATCCTACAAAAATGATATACTTCCGACAGTCTGGTCAAAAACGCTGCTTTGGATATGTAATTAGACGGAATTTTAAATGTTATCACGTTACCTTTTCGAATTCGTAATCGATACCGACTTTTATTTTATCTGAGCAGTGGAGTAAGTTGACTGAAGTATGGAGCGACAACTTCACAGGAGATGAAATGAAGTAGGACACTTTGAAGATGTTATACTTCACTTCTTAATTATACCTAAATATGACAGGAAATATTAAATTAAAAATGTTCAACAGAATACCTTTTTTTACAAGCAAAACAAACATTGATTAACTCATGCATTTTTAATTCAATTACTTGGGTATATATGTCTAACAAATAAGCTAATTAAAGGAAAAGGCAAATTATATTATCTACTCAAAATAGAACCGAAGTAATATTATGAGTACTCATGAAAAATGTATGGTTCTCAGTCAAGTGTATGAAATCTTTCTACGACATGTCTTGTTGGCCTGTAAACGTGAAGGCCACTAAAATCAAGTGATGAATTTTAAAAACATTTTTTTATTCCTTCACCTTCTCACTGGAACATAGGGCTTCAAGCTAGAGGCTTGAAGTTTCGGTAGCAGTGGTGTTTATTTTTAAGGGATGGGGTTGCTAGCCTCATGCCCAACCTATCCTCTTAACCAGTCCTATTACTGGCTTGTAGGGGTAAAGGAGTGTGCCAACCAGTGGTCGAATCCCGGACCACCGCTGTTCCACCGACGCACAACTGATGAATAAATGAATCAGAATTCTATTTAACAGGAATGTTATCAAGGCAATCACAAGACTTGTTGTACAAATTAAGCCACTCAGTGTCTCCTTTTTAGTCAAACCAGAATAATTAATCGCTAAAATGAATGCCTTAGTCTATCTCCGGACAGTATTTCAAAGTCACATTCTAATTATAATAAATTTTGGACTTCAAAAACTTAATTGTCGTGCTTGATCAGTAAGAAAGCAGAAGGATTTAATTTAAAGAGGCGTATGTGTTGTTTAAGAAATATACTAAAATTACAACATCATGATATAAAATCGAAACTAGTCCACCGATTGACGTTGAGACCTCTGACTTTTAAATAGACTGACTGAGATAGTAAGAAAACTATTAGAACACTAAATCCCTGCCACAAAATTACATATTCAATAATCACAGGTGACTGCGCACATAACTGGAAAAGATAACATCATACAATTTTCTTAATATGCCAAAATTTATAATAAAGTAATCTATCAGTAATCTCTAAGGATGAAAAAGAATACACATTTCCACCTAAACTTATTTTACAAACCTCCAAATATCTTCACAATCATAAGCGATTAAATAGTTTCATAAACTCCTACACATCTGTCACTTATGCGCCATAACCTCCTCACGAATAAATTGTCTCATGAGTATTAGTTGTTTTATTTCCACTAGAGTTTATGCTTAGCTGTATGCCAAATGAAGTATTTTTTTAAAGTGAGAAAGTAAATGTTTGGTTGCATAATTACATTTCGGTGTTTTTTTCCTTCCAAATACTTTGACAGAGTAGTCTGTTTATAGGAGAATTATGACAGCTTAACAGAAGAAATCATAAATTAAAGATGGCTTTTACGATCATTTTGAACAGCATATATCTATATATGTATATGCAGATTGTTCTAGAAATTCAGTTTCAAATAGAACTAAGCATTTATGGAACACTTGGTATAAGTTATAATGAAATCTATCTTTACTTTACATACGTAGCAGTTATAATAATATCACTTTCTTAAATATTTTATTAAGATTTTCGATTTGTTTAACCAAAAATGGAGCATTACATCTATGTGGATTTGTAAAGGGATGACTTTTATCTAAGTTTATTTTACCATACTGAAGCATATGATGAAATGTTACAAATATAGTAAGAAATAGAATTTAATTGGTGGATGGTGACTAGCAGTGGAATCCAGGATGCGCATTTCGTCCTATTTGGGATTCGTCATCTGGATGTACCTGCATTCCCAGTGAGTGATGATGTTCCCACCGAGGCTGGAACCCAGTGCCTATAGTTTCAGAGCATGTGCACAAGAAGCCGACATGTCAACCTGAGACCGAGCACTTCGGTTCAATCAGTCGACGGGAAAATCTAAAATTCAATTAAATGGTAAAAAATAATACAAGCGGTAGGCTGTATGAACAAGAACTTAAATGTCTATCGGTCAGTATGAAAATTCAAGTAAAGCAAAAATTGTGTACATTTCAAAAACTCTTTGTGTGAATACAAGCGGTCACCTTTATGCAATAGGTAAAATTAAGCTGATATATATATAATCCAGAAACTAGTTTTTGAACATGGCTAGCGTGCAGATAATGTCAGTGCTTCTAATGCTTTTCTCTTGAATTAGAATACCTAATAGGTTGAATAAAATGCTCATTTACTTCGCATAATCTTAGTTTAGCAGGATAATGTACGAAAGATCAAAAGATTGACATAAACAGATAATCTCTTACGTGTTGTGTTTTGTTACTGTTTTATTTGAATTAAACATTCTATAAAAACACATTAATAATATGGACTACGGTAAGAAAGTTCACATACTAGCAAATTTTAAAGTTTCTTCGTTGGATGGCAGTCAGCTTATCTGTTTATTCTACTATTAACAGCACGAGTTATATTTCAATGTCTCACGTGCATTATAAGAGGAGTTTATCTACTAAACTGATACTCATGAAATTAAGTTTTATTCTTCTCGTCCAACATGTTTTCATGAGTACCTTCATGTCATAAAAAAAGACTGAAACATACTTTGACCATTAACCAAGTATTTAGTGTTTTTAAGAGTTATTTTCCGGGGATTCGATTCGTTTCAAATCGGATCACGGCTTTATGTACGTTAGAAAAACATTGAAAACCATAGAGCACTGGACAGATGCCATATTCTAGTTTTAAACCGTACAACAATACACACCCATAACCACAGAAGGGACTGAACCTAGATCCGTTACTTTTCAAGACATGCAATCACAATTCAGCTACTAGGCAGGAATCCAGTGGCTTGTGCAGCTTGTCTTCTGTCATCTCGTAACACAGCATCATCAGTAGAATGAAACAGGTATTCTGTGCTCACCGGTTTTCACTTGCTGTCTAGCTCATGTTCATTCGTGGCAAAATGATACCCTGAACCAGTCAAATCTCAACGAACTGACATTTGAAAGTTTAATGATTACTGCAATACCATTTTAATTACATATTTAAAAGTTTTGTTCAATACGGTTTACAGTAAAGCTTTATTTTGTCATTTTTGCTTATTATTTAATTATTTTTACATTTTAAATACCGCAAATATATATGTATGTCTGTAATATAGAATACACTATGTACACACTGTAAAACTTTAAAACAACATCATACTACAAATAAAATATACATGATAGACATGTTAACGGTTTTCTACTAACGTTCTACTGGAAGGCATCATTTTTTTATTAGTGTGCTCCTGAGGATATAGACCTAATTTCTTCTAACCATTTTGGCTATTTTTTAATACTTTTCTATCTTACAGCTGTTCGAAATTTTTTAAAAGTAAAACAAAATCTGTGTTTATATTAAACTAAATCTTAACTAATTAAAAGTAGGTTTAAAGCTTTTGAATATCACTATCTTTATAAAGTTATAAATACATTATCTAACTCGCTGCTAGCAGTCCTGTGAGGTGAATGAATTTTGCATCAATAAGTGGAATAAAAAACAACTGTGTGGGTGGAAACAGGAGCTCTTCACAAACTGTTCCGCTTGCTTTTGGAAATTACTCATACAATGAGTTAATTACTGTTGTAAAGAGTGAAATGGAGAGTACGTAATAAGTGCCTAGCTTTCATTTGAGAAAGTGTCTAGTTTTCTAACTCTCACTCTCTAGATGATAAACCATATATTTTATATTACTGAGGACTGATAAATGAATGTTTCGAATTTTGCAGTGATTATGATATGTTTATTTAAACAAAGTGAGGAGGAATTAAGGCGTTTTTTTAGTGTACTCTATCTAAATCTCAGCTTGTATATGCAGAAACTAAGAAACTAACCATCTGTTTGCTTCAATCGTTTGACTTTCTTCTTACTGTTCTGTGACATTTTATTATGGATTTTATGCTCCTTCTCGACAATCTTCCAATTTGAATGATTATCCTACATTTTAGTTAAAAGTTAATCAACAGTATTTGGAAAATTTGGTAAGTATACATGTACGGTTATATTAGTTTCTCTTGAATTGAAAATGGATCGCAATTAATTACAAATGCCTATCTGTAATTCATACTGGTGAGCAAAGTCTCTACAGAAAACACAGAGACAAAAGTCAGGATACAGGCGTTGCACTTTGGTTTTCGCGCAACTAAACTAAGCAGTTTTCATGTATCACTATTTCATTTTACTTTTTATTTTATTTCATTTCCTGGATGACTTAGATCTGATGATATTTAATTCATTTTATAAGACTATACCACTCGAATGGGTAAACAAGTAATATATTCTAACAGATCTCTAAAGATATTCACAAACGACAGAAATTTTGACATGCCTAGAGCTTCTTATGTTGATTCTCTGTCACCTAATGGGACATTGAATTAGCTGTGCTGTCTGAGCTGGAACATCTTCAGCTCACGCTTTAATATGGAATGAACTTATTTGAATTCTCTATGAATGATAAAATTGTGTCTCCTGGCAACCATTGTCGTGACTGGTTGTTGATTCACATCTCTGTTGATCATATTTTTATTGACTTGGAATTTGAACTTTCTTGTCATGTGATTTACTTTTTATTAGCTGGTAAATTTAGTCTATATTAATGTGTTTGTTAATTGCTGATTCACTTGAGTACCAGGCTTCTAGGAATTCCCTGGCATTCTCGGTGTTTCCTCTTTTAGGATTTCCACATTATCTACCTACATGCATTGATATGAAAGAATATATATCATGCCTTTTTACAGCCAATTTGTGTTCATGGATTCGTGTTCGAAGGGGACACCCACTCTGACCGATGTAATGTTTATTGCATTTCATAAAATTTATTTGTAAATGGCATTATTTTTATCTTCTTTTCCTGTTGGATCTTTTGGTTTGCACAATATCGAATGGCTGGCTTTTGTGCCATATCTAGTTCAAAAGGTCTTAATATTCTAGCTGTTATTTCAGATATTTTTTATGTATGGTAGAATGAGTTTTCTTGTGTGCTTTGATGTCGACTTGGTGTTGGCATTATGACTCGATTTTAAACACTTCTTGATGAAATTGTGAGGATATCCATTCTTCTTGAAGACGGTTAGTAGGTATTTTCTGTCCATTCTCTTCAACACTGGAGTGCTACAATGTGTTTGAACTCTATTAAACCATGTCTGCACACAGTTTCTTTTGTGAATAAGTGAGGTATTGTTATTATGTTTAAGTATTTAGTCTGAGTGAGTTGATTTTCTATATACTTGTTTCTAAATTTCCTGTGTTAGTTCTCTTGATTAAGACATCTAAGAATGGAATTTTGTTGTCTAATTCTTCTTCTCTTGTGAGTTTAATGTCTTCAAATATGTTGTTCATTAATTTATGGGTATATTGCAAATCATTTCTTTTAATTATTACAAATGTATCATCAACATAACCTACCCAGATGTTTGGTTTAATTCAAAATCATCCACCTGAGTTACAAAGCCTCTCCATTATCTGTAAATAGGATATACTGTATGGCTATATCACATTTCATTTAATAATCATTCATATTGAACATCACTTAGTTTTCATCTTTTCTAGAGAAAAATGACAACAGGAGTTAATGTATGCATTTGCCATTGCCAGTGGAATAGATAAATAAAACACTTTCAGTCTAGTGTAAGAGAAAAATAATAAACTCAATCCTCTACGCATCATTATCGAACAAAGCATGGAATGGCAATCAAACCTCTACCTCAACTTCCTTTATCGACTTTGAGAAGGCCTTCGACAGCGTTGACCGCGAAGTAATTTGGAAACTACTCGAGTACTACGGCGTGCCCCAAATATTCATCAACCTTATTCAACAGCTGTACGACAACGGCACATGTCAAGTGATCCACAACGGAAAACTCAGTGAGGCGTTTGGAGTAAAGACAGGAGTCAGACAAGGGTGCTTATTATCACCAATGATATTCCTAATTGTGGTGGACTGGATTATGCGTCAGACAGTGGGAAACGAGAAGACAGGGATATCCTGGACCGACGTGAAGAATCTAGAAGACCTGGATTTCGCGCGTGGATGAATTATGTTTGATGTCACACAAAATCGAAGACTTACAAGCGGAAACCGACAAACTGGTCGAAGAAGCAGCAAAGACAGGACTCCAGGTGAACATAGACAAGACGGAGGTTATGAAAATAACCAACTAACCAACAACAACAACAGCAGCAACATCCAGCGCCAATCACCATCAACGGGAGGGATTTGAAAGAGGTTACTTCATTCACTCACTTATCTAGGGAGCATTGTCTCAACTACAGGCAGGTGGAACGGACGAGGATGTCAAATCGAGAATCGGGAAGGCAAGAAACACATTCATCAACCTGAAACCAATCTGGAAATCTTCGTCACTCAGCCTGCATCAACAACAAAATTCGGATTTTCAATACAAACGTCAAGTCACTTCTTCTATACAGATGGATCAGAAACTTGGCGGGTCACAAAGAATATTTTCAACAGCCTGTTGCAGACCTTTATCAACAGCTGTCTTCGCTCTATACTGAAGATCAGATGGCCGGAAAGAATCACCAACAAGAAACTACGGGAACAAACAAAACAAGAACCAATCGCCCATCAAATATGCAGGAGAAAGTGGAGATGGATTGGACACTCGCTGAGGAGGCCACTGCTGGGTGACATCGCGCGTCAGGCCAGTGCTCGAGTGGAACTCGAAAGGGAAGCGGCGAGTGGCGTGTCCAAGGGTGACATGGAGGAGATCGTGTGAAGAGGAGCTGAAACAGTATGGATTAACATGGATGCGGTGAAAAGTACAGCAGAAGAGAGAAGCAAGTGGAGACGTGTAGTTGAAGCCCTATGTTCCACTAGGAACCCAAGGGAACAATAATAATAAATAATACAATCCTTTGGTGAATAAATTTTCCTCTGACGAAGAAATATGCAGAAGGGATGACATTGGTTGGTGGTCGCGCTAAATCACGAATTGGTAGAAGTTAGAATTCATGGGCCATTTAATCTAGTCCCAGTGGCTGAATGGCATACGAGCTTGCCTTGTAATCGGAAGGTCCTGGATTCGACCCCTGGCAGTGGGTGCGTACTGCCGACGATTACCAAACTAGGATGAAACAGCTGTCCAGTACTCCCTGGTTTTCAATGGTTCTCTAAGTGATATCAATCCGTGGTCAAACTCGTAAAAATAAACTGATTCATCAAATTAACGTAGACATGAACTGGTTTATTTTTCGAAATTGTATTCATAACACTTAATATTTAGTGAAATGTATGGTTTAAAGAATCAAATCCAAATTAATTTCCTGTTGATCAGCATAGTGAATATACTGCCCCAGGTATTTTTACGATTAAATCTATGAAACAGTTTTGCAATTATGTATAAATAATGAAACCAAAATGCTTAAAGTATATATAAATATGCGCTGAAACTGTGTCAAAAATAGAAGTAGAAATTTGTTGGCAAACTGCCTAGTCTAATTATTTATTATTTACTTTCACTTTTCTCCCATTTTAGCCTCTTTCTTTTTAATCTAGAAAGCTGGGATGCATATAACTGTAAAAAGAAAAATGTTCACTATGGCTGAGAATTACACAGATATAAATTTTCTTTTCTAAATGCCCCAAAATATTTTATCTATCTATATTCATTTTAATACTGTTTTTTCTTTTAAAAAAAATAGAGGTTTTCAGTCTCATTTTTCTTAATATTAGCTTAAATATGAGTTGGAAAAGGGTATTAGTGAAAGATAACATCTTTATATTCTCCTCTTTGATCTTAAGTATGATCACATATCTGTGGTTCGATGCTTATTTTACCCTAAAATGTGGCGTTTCATTAAAAATGCAGCTTTGACTTAAAAATCTGCATAAAGTACTGAAGAGTTGGTAAAAGGGTCTTTTATGAATTATTAACTCAAGAATAAAAAGTTTAGTTTAACAATATATACTCAACAATAAATCATTTCAAAAAAAGTCAACTGAGAATACTTTCATGATATATGGGAATAAGCCGCTAAAGTGTTCTACTTGCATTATTCATTGAATCTAGACAGGTTATTTAGGATATATATGTTTCTGTTATTTATCTGGCTTTTCCAAGGCAGATTTTTCCTATTACTTTGCGTTCCGTTTGGAACATCAGGATTCAAGTCTTTTGAAGCTTCAGTAGAGGTAATGTTCCTTTTACGAGGTGGACTTGCTGGCCTCACACACACAATTTTTTCTCTTCACCTCACTAGCTAGGTTAATGAGCGCGTTGACCAAGAATCACATTCAGACCACGTATGTGGTTATGATTTTCCTGATTGCAGTAGACTGGATAATGCGACAGACAGCGAGCAATGAGGAAACAGGCATAAAATGGACTCACACAAAAAACTTGGAGGATTTGGACTTCGCCGATGATATATGTCTGATTTCCCACAAACTGGAAGATATGCAAGCGAAAAGCAACAAGTTGGCAGAAGAAGCATCAAAGATAGGACTTCAGATGAACATAGAGAAAACAGAGGTGATGAAGATTCCTGGACAAGAACAACAGCGACAGACAACGATCAGCATAAATGGGAGGAACCTGAAAGAAACAACCTCTTTTACCCACCCACCTGGGAAGCATCGTTTCAACTACAGGCCACGGAACTGACGAGGATATCAAAGCAAGGATCGGAAAAGCAAGACAAGCTTTCACTACTCTCAAGTCTGTGTGGAGGTCAACAGCACTTAGCATCAAAAATGAGATCCGGATTTTCAACTCCAATATGAAGTCAGTAGCTACTATACGGATCAGAGACTTGCACTGCGCGTCATAAAGAGCATCTCAAACAAACTACAGACCTTCATTAACAGTTGTCTTCGCTCAATACTCAAGATCAGATGGCTGGCCAGAAAAGATCAGCAACAGGAGGGATCTCTGGGAGCGAACCAACCAGGAACCGATTGTGAAACAAATAGGCAGGAAGAAATGGAGATGGATTGGCTGGTCATACTCTGAGGAAACCATCAAGTGACATCACTAGACAAGCCATTGCTTGAGTGGAACCCGAAAGGGAAGCGGCGAGTTGGTCGTCAGTGCAAGGGTGACTTGGAGGAGGTCATGTGAAGAGGAGATGAAAACGTGTGGGCAGACTTGGAGCCAGGTGAAGACTATAGCAGAGAACCGAACGCAATGGAGACGCGCGGCTGAAGCCCTATGTTCCTCTAGGAATTAAAGGAAACAATAATAATAATGTGGTTGGCGAGCATTTTACCACTAAACTACCAACTCACATACCCACTCATTATATAGATTTCACGTAATGCCATCAATATTCAACCGTCTGAACCATTTACAGGACTGTTTCTTAACAAGGTAAAACGACTAGAAAGTTACACCTCATTTACTGAAAGTATACCTTTTGCTCAGTAATATGCATTCTGATAAGAAAATCTTACATCCATAAAAGTGATCAATAATATAAGAAAACAGAAAATGAAAATGAAAAAAATTAAAAATTTGAGGAAAACACATTTACAGAATTGAATAACAACTTACTTCTATACAATTAATCAGAAACTGAAGAAAATTTTTATGAGCAAAATATCCGACTGACTAATTTTCATTAAAAGATTTCCAAATGAAATAAAAACTAAAGATTACTTATTCTGTAGACAACAGTATTCAACTGATTTCTCATAGGGATTGAAAGGTATAAGATAAATAAAGGGCAGAGAGTTGAAATTAAATAATAGTTAGTTGTCGTTTTTCAAATAAAAAGGTGTCTAGATGACGAAATAAATTAGGCCTCCCAATATGAAAAGAATTTTAAAACAGCATCTTGAAGAAACTAATAGAGATGTCATTTTTAAATAAAAATTACACCTGAAGTCTAAGTTTACCTTTTATAACTATGTATACAGTAGCAATTGTTTATGCTGGTGAAGAGTTGTACACATCGATTGATCCTTGGGAAGTGACCCATGTCATAAGTCTAGTCCTGAGGGCTACTGTTGAATGAATTCTGCCAGTCAAGTTTTCAATGTGATCATCAGGTCAGAAGTGTCGCTACTGCGGTGCACTTTTATGTTAAGTGTAAGCCTCATTTTTCCCACTATGAGAAATTATATAACATAACACATGATTTGGTTAATCTCTAAATGTTCATTTTCTTGGGGAAAGCGACACATTCTAGTTCATGCACTCGCAATAAATGTCTATAAAGCTGGAGGAAATGAAAAGAATGATTTCATATCCTGTGAAACATTAATTTATGTCAGAAAGTAAAAAATATGATGAGAGTGTAACAAATGCTGTTTTTTTCGTCTAAGATTGTTTAATCATTTCGAGCAGACACGTCGAAGTGACATAAATTATGACGATTTTTTAGGAACGGTTTAGTAGAACATCTTGATATACTGTAATCTTTTTGTTTTCACATTGCTCTACGTTATCTGTGAGTATATTAAGTTCGGATTCCCTTAATCATACATAGAAAATCACTGATTTTATTTGCTTCATCGGTTGATGGTAAGGTCACAGTGCGTATGCTAGTTTTGTTTTCTTGAATTACAGTGGATATTTAAGAAACAAACCATTCACTTGAGAGGGAACAGACTGACAAGGGGTGTATGACTAGTAAGACCACATTCAATGAAACAAGTCACTATTACATACAAAATTTCACAATATATTACTAGAAGGAACCAGGAAATAATGAGAGTTTTACCCTTTTGGTGTTCGCGATCGCTCCATATGTATTTTATTATTATTCCCTGAAGTTCCAGGTGGAATATGGGAATGCGGCAGCACATCTTTATTTCAGTCTGCTTTAGCTACCACCATGATTGCCCATAGGCTTTCATTTCCTTCCCATCCGATTTCATCCATGTTACCCTCGGACGCCCAACTCGTCATCGCCTATTCGTGTTCCACTCGAAGGCCCGGCTACTTATGTCACTCAACGACCTTCTCACTGTATGCCTATTCCATCTTCATTTCCTTCTGCATGATTGTTGAACTGTAGCTTCCTAGTTGGTTCCTTAACAGAGTCCTTCAATGCCTATCTTTTCCGGCCGGTCGTCTTGTCTTCGGTATCGGACCAGAGAATGCAGCTATTCATGAGAGGCTGGGGCCACCGGTTCGTGACGTGCTTGTTAATTTTCTGAACGATACAGAAGCCCTGACTTAACATTAAAGTTGAAAACTCAGATTTTGTTCTTTGTGAGAAGTGCTGTAGATCTCCACACTAATGACAGCATAGTGAACGCTTGCCTTGCTTTTCCTAGCATCCTTATCCGTGCTGCTAAATGTATTTTGAACGATGCTGGTTTGGCAAGGGGAGAGAAAGATACAACTTCCTTTAGATTTCTCCCGCTGATAGTAATTAGTGCTTATTGTTGGTGGTTAGATATCTTCATCATCCCTGTCTTCTCTACGTTCACTTAACGTTCTGTCATTTTTGTTTCTCCTGCCAACTTTTTAGTCTTTGCCTTTAGATCTTTCAGTTTGTGATATCAGACATAAATCATCCGCGAAGGGTAGATCTTCTTGGATCTTTTCTTGAGTTCAACGTATGTCTGTTTTCTCACCACCCAATGTCTGTCACATGATCCAGCCCATGACAACAGGGAATCTCATTAGTAATGGTTGACAGCTTTGTGTTACTATTGTCTTCACTTCAAAGGTTTCACTGAATTTTTGTAGTGAATCACTTGACATATGGTGTATGTACCATATCTCAATGCAGAATATGACTTTTTGAGTTCAATATCCAAGTAGAATCGTTACTGCTTTGGTCATAAGCTATTTTTTATGTAACATGATGGTCTTGTGTTCAATCCCTAGAGCCAAAAGTGAATGCAGAGTCATAACTTAGAACAAATTAGCTGCCAAATGCTCCCTGGTCTTTAAAAATCCTCCAAATGATGTCTGTTATTGGTAGAATCTTCCTTGAAATCAGTCAGATACCTAGAGTTCAACGATTGAAAATTAATAATAATAATAATCTGAAATTTGAACAAGTGACGTTAATGAATCCAGATAGAGTATAAGCAAAAGATCGAACAATGAAATGAGGTAAATTTTATTGTCTAATTGTCAGTGTGCTGTATGCATTTCCATCAAAATATTTACACACTGTCACAAACACTTGAGTAAGGTGTGTATTTCATCTAACGTACTGATTGTACGTCTACAGGCTGTCCAAACACATTAAGCGTTCTCACATTTACAATGACAGTCACGTAATACCTTTGTGTTGATACTAAAGATTATTTTATAAGCACAATCATAGTCAAATTCCATTTACAACAGTATCTTGTGATACGTTAAGGAAGATCCCAGTTATGAAAGCCATCATTCATCACAAATCTTTAATGAAACAAAGATAAATTATTACAGTATTTACCAGAAACAGTGATTAGTTCAGATGAACTCTAGTGGAATTTTGAATGATTTTCTTGTGGGTAAAAGAGATAATAAAATTAAGGATGACAGTGTTACCATGCTTGGTAACGAAATAGTCACCACCAACTTATCGTGGTTTGGAGTGTTCAGATGCCAAGATACTTTTTCGCAACACACAACCATTCCATAACTGGTGAGCTATATCAGTCTCCATTGCCAAAAATCACTACTGTTCCTAAGAAAACTCTCTTCATGAACCCGGGATTCAAAGGTGATATCGAAGCAGAAATTCTTAGAAACCGCCTTTCTAAATGTCTGAAGAAGACATTTCAAGCAGCCACCTTACGTATCACATTCTCCAGCAGACAGTTAATCCAGTCTAACGTTAAGGATAAGATACCGCTTTTGACCACTTCATTGTGTATTTATCAATTTACTTGCTCGTGTGGAGCAAAGTATATCGACCGTACGCAACGTCAAATCCACAGACGTATTCTGGAATATTGTCCAGCTTGATTAGCCAGAGGAGGAAAGAAGAATAGTAGCAGCTCCATTCTTGAACACCTTGTCAACTTTGGAAATAGAGTACCTCCCGAATGAATGTTTCACAGTGTTACACAGCGTCCCTCAATATCGTCCGAAGGGACTTTGCATACGCCATCTGTACACAGCTGAATCACTGGCTATTCGGGATCTGAAACCGGACCTCTGCATTCAAAAGCGCTGCATACATTCACTCACCCTACCGTATCCAGAGTAACGTTCTTACTATAATTTTGCTTCTTTTTATTATGTGAGTTTACTATTATTATTGATACCATTATTTTTATTACTTTATTGTCATTATTATTCCCATCATCCATATTTTATTATCACTCTATTACTGTTTATTAACAACATTGCGTTTTCATACTGATTTTACATAAAAACACTTTATCGTCTTTCCACTAGTTCCTGTCCACTCCACACAATCTTATTGACTAGTCATTTCCTCACACTTATTACGTCATGCCAACTTCTGCCTCTCTTCTAACTTCCAATTAGTCCCCCCTTCTAGGTTACACCTAACGTAATACGTTTCTCGAGGACAAATTTTACCAGTGTCTGATTGGTTTGATGATTTCTTTGTTAAATATAATTCCGATTGTACAGCTTATGAAAATGAATCGTCGAAAAGAAAACTTTCTTCGCTGTTTACGTCTTATGACTCAATATGGGGATATTTCGTTCAAAAAATGGTAGTTTCAGTAATCTACGACATAACCTAGTTGCTCAAGGAAATTTCTCTCCTACTCTGCGGTGTGTGAGGGCTGGTGATGCTACCTCTTTGTCCAAGCTGAATTAGCTGAAGGGGCATTTAAAGCTGGATATGTCGACCAGAAATTGACTGCTTATACCAATGATGCCCACTGCAGCATTTTATATCAGTTATCTGTGATATAAAAATAGTCAACAAATGCCATGGCATTCTTTGAAAATTTTACTTTGCGCTTCTGGAAGGAAAATACATAAAATAATGGCTACTTTATTTGTGCTAAGTATTTTCTAACTACCATTCACATGTGTTTTTCTTAAACAACAAAACACTCGTTTTGTGAAATGTTCCCGACACAGTCATAAATAATTTTTAGAAAAGAGGTAAAACTATGCAGAACAAACTATTTATGATGATCTAAATGTTTCTTTGAAATGAAAATCGGAACCATTCTAACTGATAACTGAATTGTTCTTTCTAAAAAGGTTGCTCACAAATTCTTTTCCCTAACTTTGCGCAAAATTAAGTTTACCAAACAATATTTACTTTCGGGTTAAAGAAAATGAAAAGTACCCTTATTTCATTAAGGATTTTTCATGTTTAATTAAGATACACTCAGTTTTCTTAATTGTTTTATGTTTAACTATGGTGATGATTGATGACTGTGAATAGTTTATTGAAAAATTACGAACACATTACCTTCTGATAGGTAAATACCTTTATATATATATATATAACGATGGCTACAACAAAGATTGAATAGATTTAAGTATATTCGGAAGAGAATATGTTAATTGAATACAACTGACTAATAGTGGGGTGTAGAGGGTTTATCATGCATTCATCAGCTGTTCTTATGTTGGAAAATTTGAGCAAATTAAATCTGATGAAACTTTCTGTAAAGGCGGTTATTCTGTGAGTAATAAACCTTTGTTATTTCAACTTAGCCAAAAGAAAAAAAATCCTGATACGGAGATTGTTCATCTAGATCAGCTAATATTTCAGTTTGTTGACTTCTGATGAGTACACTTAGAGCTTATTAGGAACATCGCTAAAACTTTATAACCATTTTATGTTAGTGCCCTCAACTAGTGAAAACGTAAATATATAGAAAAGTTTTGGAGGCTTTAGCATGCAATTGGTCTATCAACATAATCTCAAATCCAGTATTCGTTGAGTGAAAGAAATTAAATATTTCATGAAGGATGATTCCAGCAGGCCTTAGTATTTGCGCCGAAGAGCATCCTGTTAATTTTGCCTTGAGGAAGTGAATTTCAATTTCAAAATTATCACTAATCATGATGTTAAAGACCGGAATGTTAGATCTGGCAAAACAGGAAGGCCGTTTATGAACAATGTTTGATATCATAATACATAGACAGTACTGAGCAATGCTTATGTTCTACTAATGTTGTTGAAGTGCATACATTTTTAACCTTTACCAGATACAATGCATACGAATATCATAAATTTTCCAGTTCCCGCATTCTAGTTTGTTTTCGAAAATCATCGCATAATGAATCACTCATCAAAATTTTTCATACTCTCCCCAGTTTTCTAAAGTTCAGGTTGTATTTTTGTGTAATAAATAAGTTATAGATACCAATACTTTCTAACACTGAAAATATGATTCAGCTACTAGAATGATTTTTAGAATCACTAATCCTGAAGAGTATGAATTTATTTTTGAAGTATGGTTTGATGAAAATGTTGATGCAACGCATAACTTTAACCAGGCTTCCTACATGCAGTTACTTCTCTTATGGTGAATATTTATGGAATTTTTATCTTGATATTTAAAGATGCAGTCGATTAATCTCCCTTGTGAAGAGAAAAAGCAATACACTATATATAATATATATGATTTCCTCTTAATTAAACAATTCATGTTAACTGTAAACAACAACGATAAAATGAAAACTAAAAAGACTTAAGTCAGTAAATTGTATTCAGTTTTCGTAGCTTCCCTCTAGAAATGCATATTTAAACAGTGATTTTGAGATGTGATGGGAGGCGTTGTTAGGGGCGAAATATTAAGATCACTTGCTAAGTTGCTTCTGCGGAGTCAATCATATAGGCCGCAAAAGTGGAGCATTGTCCATGCTTCTTCACGAATATCTTTCATAATATCTGTCAAGAGTATAAATAGGTTAACCAATAGTTCACTTCTTGGCTACCTTGGTATTGTGCACCATTCTGTACTGATAGGGAAGTTTTTCAAAGTTATATGTAAGATAAAGCCTAGCCTTCTGAAGAGTTTATGCCTACATCTTCTTTGTATAGCCAAAGATCCTGCCATAATTAAGACGAACCCTGAACTCTGTATACAGAAGCGGTTTATTCGATTTCTTCTTCTCCAACATGATCTTAAACATTCTTCTGGCCAGCTGTGCAATAATTTTGTGGGTAATCCAATTTTCGCCTTACTTTAAAACTCCTACCTTCTTAAAAAAACCTTATACATATTCAGAATATTTTCTGCTTGTTAAAACTGTTACCCTACTTTCAAGCGTATACATTTTTAATGACCATCTGTGAATGCGTTTTATCACTTAGTGTTTTTTATTACGTAATATCCAAGTTTCTTCAATTACGATTTTATTTCCAGACACATGGTTCAACATGTTTTATTACTGGCTGGTTTTGATATAAGCTTCTGTTAGCGATTTGTATAACTCTTGAGAAATGCTGTTTCACTGGACAGCTTTAATAAATTATGAAAAAGATAACAGTTGGATGGTTTATATCGCAATTGGAATCTATTATCATCATTATTATTGGTATTTTTTCTTAACACACCTGCATGGAGGCTCATCAGCATAAATCAGTCAGATTTACTAGTAAAGTAGAAAAATATTTGGGAACACAAATAGCCTTTAAGTTATTTTGCATACAGAAGCACACAAAACTTTTAAAATTTGCTTAATACCTGAAAAAATAAACTCTAAAATTTTAGAAAGTAAGAAATCTTCCCTTAAATGTTCTAAACTATTATTCTAATTACATTTAATCTACAACTTTCTGAATTATATTAAGAAATATTAGATGAACCTGACTAGAGCTTTGTTAGAATATGAACAGTGATATTTTGTGATGGTTTTGTAATTTGTAATTGAGAGAGAAACTCTTTATCTTCCTGTATTTCTACTTACTTACCAGGTTGTTCAGTGATCACTATTTTAAATTTATTCTACATCAAAAAGGTTTTATTAGATAACTTATTTTATTTATTTTTCTGAATGTTTTCACTAGGAAACAATGTATTAGCTATAGGCATAACCATAAAAAAAGTAAAAAGATTTCTTTAAATATGTAATTAAATTAAATTTAAAAAGTGTAAGTTATGTTGTAATGATAGGCGAACAGGTTCAGATAACAAAAATTAACTAACGTTGGTCACAAAGTGGAGATGTAGAAATGAAATTCTGTGTTTATTTACCGGAGATATCACTAGACAAAACTGTTGATACTTTCCAAGAATTTCCATTGATTGTCATCCTAATCAGTGGTGACATTGTCGAAATATTATTGTCACATTACTTACACTGACCTGTTCGAAGAAGACTGACAGCTGGTTGACAATGAACGCATCTTTTTAATTTCTATTTCTCTAGAAGCCAGTGTGTTTAATACCACTTTATATACTCCATTTAGTTGCAATTTTAACCTGTACTTCAAGGAATGTTTTATTTATTTTTGGAGGACGAATTGATTCATCGCACCATTAAATTAATACATTTTATTTTTTCACTTGGAGTATAGTTGTCAAAACACTACAAGATTTAGAATTAACAACACTTCGCATGTAGACTAAGAGAAGGTTACTGGGGAAGAAACTTGTAAAAATAGCCTGATAGAATGTATATAATTTGAATTGTAATCACTTAGTGGGAAATAATACATTGCTAGCAAATCGAATACCGATTGATTTCGAATGAAGAAGGAAGCCATCAATGACAGTAAAAAGAAGGGGAGATCAAAGTTTTTTGACTGCTAGAAAATAAGAGTAATAGGTATCTGGATCTAAAAATCCCGTCCTCTGGAATGTATATTCGTTCTTATGTTAGTCTAATCGAAGTAATTCAAGTAAGAGGACAGTTACTAATCTACGACATTGGGTGGCAGTTGCGCTATATATCGTGAATGGGCGGAAGCTGGAATCGATGGTCCATTGTACCTGGACTGAGTGTCTGAATGGTCTGTGAGCTCGCCTTGTAACCCGAAGGTCCTGGATTCTAGCTCCAATGGATGCACACTGATGAAGATTCTCGGACTGGGACAACATAGCTGTCCAGTACTCTCTGTTTTCCCAGTGGTTCCCTAACTGGTTCCTGCTCGTAATCGAACCTGTAATTAAAGTTGTGGAGATGTGGCTTGTCGGCTTAAGCTCTCAGCTTTCAGTCAACTAGTTATGGGCTCTAATCCCTTCCATTTACTTTTGTCTAAGCAACCAGGTAGTACCATCAACTGTTGCACAAAACGGGTGGGTCATAGCCAAGTACGTGTGGAATCTGTTCTGAAAAACTGAATTTTAACCATGTTTCTAGAATCATGCACTATCACAGACTGCTTACTAAATTTTTAATTTGTTATTTTGCCGTTGAGAAAAAGAATAACTTTTAGCAGTTTATTAGTTCAGTAGACGGTACTCAGATATCATTAGATAATTGGAAGACAATAGAAATAGGCTGAAACATCAATTGAAACTTCCGAATTAAGTTACCTTTACCTTTTCCCAATCATCATCAGCTAATAAGAACTTTGTTCATTGGTCTTTATTCGCATTTGATGACATTACTGCTATAATGATCCGTTTTATGCTATGACAGACAAATGATTCAATAATCTATTGCTTGTTTCCATTAAAACATTTTTAGGTTTTACTCACTGACACATCTCATGAGGTTTGTTTAATTGAATTATTACTGTATTAAGTGAAGAAAAACTAAATTTATTTCGTTTAACTTAATGCATTATAAATAAAATTAAAGCCTTAATAATTAGTTCACAGTAGTATCTATCCTACTACTAGTATTTTTCCTACCTATTTCCGTCTTTTATTTACTACAGTATATAAATGTGAGCCACTCTTAATGTTTAATGGGTTTTTAACTTCAATGAATATGATTTTAGAGTACAGTAATAGTTTATAATTCATTATTATGTCATTCATCAAACTTTTTTAAGTCATTAGAGGGATTTATAGGGTGTGCGTCCTACGCTAGACGAAAGATAAACTTGTCAGTTAAAACAATCAGCGTGTGATTGATGTATAGAAATATCGCCATTGAAAAGTGTATCAATCTGATTTTTGACAAATCACTTTCATCAGTAATAAGTTTCGTAGTTCCAGATTTAAAAGTGTTTCAGGAGTGAGTAAACTATGAGTAAATATCAGGACTGTGCATCGGTGGCACAGCGGTAGAATGCTCACCAACTACGCAGGTGGTCCGGGGTTCGATCCCAGGCCGACTCACTCCTTTACCTCGCTGGACCAGTAGTAAGACTGGTAAAGAGGGAAGGTTGGGCATGAGGCTATTAACCCCATCCTGTAAAAATAAACACCACTGCTACCGAAACTTCCAGCCTCTAGCTTAGAGCCCTATGTTCCACTGGGAACGTAAAGGAATAGAAAAATATCAGGACGCTTCTAAACATATCGGTATATACAGAAAGTTATGCAGTGGATGTCATGTGAAAAAGTACTCAATTAAACAGTGACTTGGAATAATACAGTATATATGGATTCATTTTGTCAAGAATTCTCCGTGGTTCAAAACACTTTACATTCAGTCTAATCTGGCACCAAGCTACAATTGAAACGCGCTTACCAGATGAGTCTTTAAATGGTCAAAATAACCGCTTGGAAAGGTAGCTTCTGTAACATAGAAAGCTACAACTAAATAGTTATCAAATCATGCTACTGACAGCTCAAAAGCTTCAGTGAACTATCAAGTGCACGTTATGTACCACATTCCCACCTGTTTCCGGCAGTATAAGAGGAAATACCTTGGAGTCCCTAGGATAAAGAGGATAACAGCGTGAAATTTTCCAATATGTTTTTTTGATATTCGTGATTTGTAATCCATTTATGCAGAAAATGAATTTCATTTCTTGCAAATGCAAGTTTGGTTTTAAACCACGATGGAACCCTTGACCTTTTTAAATGAATTATTAATCCCCATTAAGATATAAAACACAGATTTCATTGAAAAAATCTTATCTTCGACGACTTCATTGTCATAGCAGTACAATTGAATTTACATATGAATTGCAAAGGAAAATAACAATCAGTTTTCCAATGTGTGTTAAAGTTTAACAGTTAGTGGAAATACTGAAATGAGATAATATTGGTATAGGCGATTATTAGTCACAAAATCATTAGACATATGAATGAATAAATAAAGGTTCACATAAAGTTCAAAAGAGCTTCTGATTTAGGAAGGAATACTGCATGGATAGCATATGTGCTATGTGGACTTTCACTAGAAGTTAGTACACGATTCGAAGAGTATATTACTATGGTTATCAAAAGCCAATGTGATAGTACTAATCTCAAATTCAAAAATTAATTTAAGTCGACTAAATCAAGTGGAAAATTCCCGGACGACCCTGAAAAATATATATCTCATTACTCTTCCATTAATGAGTATCATTCAGATGGAGGTATCATATGAATAAAAATTCTGTATTCCTCAATCGAAAGTGAATACACTTTTCATTGTTGTAAATCTTGCTACTTGGAATGCAACTTTAGAATAACTAAAGAATGATGTCATTTTGCAATATTTGTCTTCTAAATTCCTTATCTAAACTTGTCAATGGGACTAACTGTTTTGAAAGCAGAAGAATTTTCATTATTATTGTTCACTTGGGTTCCAAGTGGAACATAGGGCTTCAGCAACACATCTCCAGTTTGTTCTATTTTCTGTTGTCCTCTTCATCTGAACCCACGGTTGCCCATAAGCCCTCATCTCCTCCTCGCACGGCGTCCTCCATGTCACCCCTGGACGGTCCACTCGTCGTTTCCAATTTGGGTTCCACTCGAGCAACGGCCTGCATTCCGTGCGATGTAATTTGACTGTCTTCTCCCTATGTGCCCAATCCATCTCCATTTTGTCCTGCATATTTGTTGAACGATAGGTTCTTGGTTAGTTTGTTCCCATAGTTTCTTGTCGCTAATTATTTCCACCAGCCATTTGATCTTCAATAAAGAGCGAAGACAGCCGTTGATCAAAGTCTTCAACTTGTTGGAAATGCTTTTCCTGATTTGCAGTGCAAGTTCCTAACCCACATAAAACCACTGGCCGACTAGAGATTGGTGTTGAAAATCCGAATCTTGTTCATTATGCTGAGTGCAGAGGATTTCCAAGCCCATTTTAGAGTGATGGAGGTTTATCTTGCCTTTCCAATCCTGGCTATGACATCTTCATCTGTCCCACCTATGGTTGAAACAATAGTTGGAAGCAGTAGCATACAAAGTTGGAATTTCAGTCAATGAACATGTCTAATTTTGACTTCTAATAAAATTCGACCTCACTGTAAAATAAAATTTTAATGGAGAAATGAATAAATATTCAACTATGTCTATATGTAATTTCTTTTTCCATACATCGAAAATATGATTTTCCAGCATTCCGTGTGATTAAATTTAAGGAAAATGGAAGGTTAACTCGAGGAGGAGAAACTAATGAGTAATTAATTTTGAGCTAAGTTTTGGTGACATTACTGATTGCAACCATATTTTTATTATCATCATTTTGTTAGGCGTTATACAAGTAAAATATCTTTACCTAGTGCAACACGCAACAAAGCAGATTATTTTATGATGCTTCTTAGGAATTGCTTTACATACGTGTTATTGCTGAGTGAAAATCATACTAAAGGTAAACTGGCAAACGGTAGTTAGGAAAAATAATTCCCATCAGACAGGGCAAGTGAAACAGAAGGACTCATCCAGAAGAATTTCAATTTCAGCCCAACATACAGTCAAAGTGGGTGAATTTCTGGATTGTTCAATCATGTAGATCATAGCAACATATTTATCTTAATTTTCTAGATTAAAGTTTTATTGGAATCATAATGAACTTAAATCTAGTAAGTTGAAGATGTATTTTACCACAAGTAGCTGGCAAAAATTTCGATTTCAAATATTCAAAAGCATTAACTTCGGTTAAATGCACCTTGTGAGGAACTATAGCATGCTAAGTATTGGTTTAACACAACACAGTTCTAGATGCTTTCCGGTTGACCGCTTTATGATTATATGTATACTGAGAACATTAAGTATTAAGTAATTGAGGCCTAATCAAATTATTATATGATAAGAATACGAAGTATACTTCAAGAAGAACACTAATGTGTTTTTGCTATGCTTAAAAATTTGTTTTAATACTAGAAATATTTTCAGCCAGGCATTTCGTCTTCTATATGAAACCTCTGTTCCTGTTGGCAAAATACGCGTCACTAAATAGGTAAACCATGTCCTATGCGAACAAGAAAAATGGAGAAGAAAGAAGTACAGAGTTTAAGAGTTTGAATTGGTTAAAAAGATTCATAAAAAAATCTTTTCTATCTGTGTATACCTTAGGAATACTAAGTCAACAACTTAGGACAATGTTCAGATAAATTGAATGAAGAAACATGCACAAACACTATCAGTAGTTAATTAACATGATCAACACGTTTTTATTTGATTAGGATAATTATTGAATCTAATAACAATCTAGTGGTTCCCGGAATTCTTTTTTTGTGAGAATAGAGGAATAAACTCTTTTATTGTCTAAAATTAAATAAAATATTGCTATAAAAGAATGAATGTGCATCGGTGGCACAGTGGTTAGGACTCTCGCCGACCCTGCATATGGTCCGGGGTTCGACCCCCTGCCGGTGCACACCCGATATCTATGGTCGGCCTGCGAAATTTGGGCCACCGATATCCATGCTGAAAATTCCATACCTGTACCTAAAAATACGGTGTGGCATCAAGCTGCAATCAAAAAAATGTCGAAACTTTAGTTTACTTAGTTATTTATTTTTACATAAACTAAATTGAAACTTATTAAAGAGCTAACATGGAAATTGATGTTTGAAGCTGATTTACATGACTAACTACAGAAAAACATTAAAATCCCTGTATAACAACTAATGATGAGTGACTTTATTATTAGCACTGATAAACACAAAAAATTTGCTTATTTAAAAGAATTTAAAAAAGAGTAAAAAAGTAAATGGTAATCGACCCTTTGGAATGAAATCGCTTTCTGTAAGTTACTGCTAGGTAAAAAGTCTGTCTTAAATTATCAAGTGGTTTCAATGAGAAAGCATTGGGTAGCAAGCATGTGGTACAGCTTAAGTTAGATTTCTTCCAGAACCAGTATTAACTGTGGAACTTTTGAGGGAAAGGAAGTACTGGATAGGTGCTATGTTATGGTTTAAAGCTCTTCAGTGCTGAACACACACTACCTCTTCAGAATGCTCACAGTTGTGAAAAGTCCTAAACCAGAACGACACCTGTGCCGAGTGCTTCACGGTATTCAATGATTCTCCAACTGATATAGGTTCTCATTTAAATTAAAAGGTAGGTTTGAGGGGTATTTCAAAGTTCATGCTGCAGATAATGTAAGAATTTGAAATATATGAGTATATAGTACGTTATACATTCATTAGAATCTCTTTCATAACACTTTTGGAATTAATTGCCATTTTTAAGGCGATTAATGTTTGATATTCAGGTAATATTTAATTGTGTAGTAGTATTAGACAGGGTGGTTTATAGCAAGTCGACTGACAAAACGTAATGAATGTTTACAGATTCAAAATTTTATGCAAGTAGCTATATATATGTATCAGATAACTACAGTTAGATTAACCTGATTAAACCTGCCACTGAATTATAACTAATATTACATTTAAACCCTATGAGTTCAATTTTATTGGTTAATTCTAAGTCTCCTTTAAAAGTATTGAAACGAACAGTTACTTGATAAAAAAGCCATAGTAAGAAATGTCGCAAAATTTCCCATTCCAGTCACTAATTCTTTAACGAGGAAACTAAAGTATTCCTTATATTATTTACCGGCAATCTGTATACCATTCACTTCTGATAACAGCTTACGTGTATATCACTAAATCCTTTTTAACAACCAATTTATTTGTATATACCACAGTTGCGGGTTTCAGTCTAAACATACAACTTTATGCTAAACGACGAATAATTACTCGGAAGTGCATTCTAGTCGAATATTATAACGTCACAAGTATAATTATTTGATTCAAACGTCATTGTAATCTTGGTAAATGCAGCATTTGGTATTCTAATGTGTCATTAATATTACTTCATACTTTCACTATTATATTTTACTGTGAATACGAAATATCTAGACAAACGTTAGTTGTACTTTGAACTGGCCTGCTTGATACTCATAAAAAATTAAGCGCCCGATATAAATAACTCAGTTTTATAGCTTTTGACAGAATATTCGTTTATTTACTAAGCTCAGTATGCGAACGACACAATTTAGCCGAGAAGAACCACAATAAAAGAAAGTGCATATGGAAGAATAGATGGAATTGTTTCATAAAACCTATTAGTCTCGTGTGTGTGGACTATTATTAGTGGAATATAGTTGCTACATCTTCAGTTGCCATCATAAGTTAGTATTGTAAAAATACAGTTTAATTCATTATAAGCGATAAAATAGGATATTCTGTTTTAAGATAATCGGGATCATAGAAGCTATATGCTTTTTGAAGTTAACTCATAGCCTCATATGACTTAACAGGAATATCATATAAGTTGCAGCAATGTAGTCATGCGGTTATCCATTTTAAAATATTTTATGAAGTATTAAATTAGGTTAAGAGAAAGGTATGTAATGTTTCATTTGATGAGGTGACTAGAGTAGTTGGACATCGTTTCTATGTGGGTTTTTTTTCTCAGCTGTTCAAAAGCATAGAAAGTAGAGCAATTATTCTGAACTCACTGGCAATGAAATCTTATGTCCAGTTAAATAGTGACATAATGTATTTATGAGTTTGACAAACCCATTTAGTATGTTAAATGGAAGCAAGAGAAATTATCAAAATCAAAATCTACTGCTACCTTAATCACAGCACTTCCAGGCGGTCACTTTATTAACGTTGAAATTATTTGCATAGTATTCTATTTTTTGAATTTAGAATATATATATTTAAGCATACTACATGAAAAGGATGTCAGCAAATGGATGAATCGCTTGTACTTTCAATGAAAGCCCAATACATCAGACAATATAAACTGGAGACATTTATTTTGTTACATAAAACATGACAGGAAAACCATACAAATAAAAGTAATGATAATTATGCTATAGCAAACTTAAATAAAATAATATACTGTTATGGAATCAAATTACAAGACAATAATTTAGGGAACTATAAGATATTTAAAAAAATCCTTTAGAGGAGAAAAGTATTAAGACCTGTCAGCTAAAATAGTGAGGTCGTTTCAGAGTGGAACTACTCTTATACACCCTTTGAATGTCAGCCAAAATCTAAAGTATAAGTCTCTGTTAAACCTAAGTGATAGTCATAAATTGTGAGTCGGAAACCACTGAATACATCATAAATGCAATGACTAACATGAAGTTTTGAGTTTGAAAGTACGTTTTGTTAACCAAATGTCTAATTACACCTGAATTTATGAAACCTTTGAATCAGTATCTGTTTCATCTAACCCTTAAGAACTTAAAATTATTGATAAAGAATGTTTGATTCGCATTTGATTTTATCATTTTTTTGAATGGAAATGATAGCTTTGATGTTTAAACATCAGACAGTATTTATAACTTACCAATAGTAGTAATAACTGTGACAGAATATAGCAAAGCACCAGTCACTGTCCAAGGATCTAGATATCCCTCGACTACATCATTTTCAGATGTTTTGTCAGAATAATTCCTTGACTTATTCAATTTGTCACACGGACATAATGTTCCATTTGTACAAGTACACATTTTATTCCTCGAACTATCAGTATCATAGTTATTATCAGAATTTTGAATATCACTACTGTTGTACAGTGTACAATTGTTATATTTATAACATTGAGATTCCATACTTTCAAACTTTTTATCAACTGGTAAGTTACTAACAGTTTGTACAGGTCTCCATCCTGCATCGCATGCAGCGTATGTAGCTAGTACTAAATTTTTGATAACTCCAGTTGTATTAAACATAACATGTTCAGTTCTATATTTTAAGTTTATAGTCAAATTTCTGTGCAAATTGTACAATACATCCATACTGGAAACTGTGTCGAAGGTGCTTTCATTTCCCGCCATTGGTGTAATCGGTTTTGTTGATAGTTTATTAAACTTTTCAAATTCAACTTCAAAATCTTTTGGATTTGTAGGAAATCCATAGGATAATAAAATTCTAATCATCTCATTTTTCCATTTTATTTCATTTTCATACCATCTTTTTACATGTTCGGTACACATTTCTAATGAATCTTGATGAAAGGTAACTAGTAAACGTTGAATATGATTTTGTTGTTTCATTAGTTCTGTTGTCTTATTACGGATAACATCTGCTTGGTAGCTTTTTTCAATATAACGAAACAGAAATGCACCTAATGAACAATATCCAACTACAACTAGACACAAACCAATATGAGAAAATAAAAATACAATTAATTTTTTAAGATATTTTTTAAATTTTATACATTTTGGATTCTCAGGTTTTCGTTTAACTTTTAAACTTTCACTATGATGTTGTTGTTGTTGTTGATGTTGACTGAGACCGTCCTGAAAAACAGAATTTCGACCATAAAATCTATAATCCCTGCCTTTTATTGGACGCAGTGGTGGACAGATGTCATCACTGGATTCAGTTTTTGATGAGGGTGTTGGACTTCTGACAATTTCTGGATTTTCAATTACTGGTGTAGTGTGACCACTATCGTCTATGTATTCCTCAGTTATTCCGTCATTTTGAATTACGGTCACATCGTTATATCCATTTTGAGGTAGACTGGGTTGATATCCTTCTTCTTCTTCTTCTACTCTCCTTTCACCATCTATTTCAATTTTGTTACTGACATTTTCACCGGAGTCTTCCACTGTTGTGTTTTCTGGATTATCAACAATGCGAATAAATCTTGGAATGTTGGACTCCGGTAATTGAGTTACAATAAAATGAATATTTGACATGATGTGAGAAAAAAGGAGAGACTAATTAATTTCCATAAAAATGTTTGTTTCTTAGTTCTTGGAAAATTTATGAGATGTTTAGTGTTAACATAGGCATTACAATACAGTCTGGGAAAATTATGACCGAAAATAAGCCTTTTGATCTTATATATATATATATATATATATATATATATATATAAAGCAGCTTTAATAACCAATTGTTGGTAAATTATATAACGTCTGATAATTATTCAATTCTTATTGGTTGGCCGTTGGAATGCCTAAATTTCCGACCTACTAAATAAGTATAACCTGATATATTATGATTCTATTATGGATAATTATTAGGAGAAAAGAACAACACAATAAATGAATAAGTTGACGACAACATTTCATCTTCTATTGACGAAACAAAGTGGGCGACCAACTTTTCATCAAGAGAATCAAGCTCTAGTAAGATAAAACTGCTTGAAAAATGATTAAATTTTAATGTAAGAGTTAGTGAACTAAAACCAGAGGATGTCATCCCTAACATAGAGGTAGTATTTAGTTCAATAGATAAAACAACAGCTGAAAAGGTTCGAGCACAATGTGCATTAACTTTTAAGAAACATAAGAAGGCACAGTCAAACTTAACAAAATCGGAAAGACTAGCTCTAATTCGTCTAAAACAGGATAAAAACATCGTCATCACAAAAGCTGATAAAGGAAACTCTACAGTAGTTTTGGATAAATCTGACTATATCAAGAAAGTCACTGAACACACTGAATCGGGTCCATATGAAGAAATTTAGAAGCCTGTAGACACAATACCGAATAAGATTAAGAAATCTACAGCGAATTTAATACGCAGTATGAAGCTGTCACTGGGTGAGTCTAAATGGTTTAACTTAATGCCTAAAACTGATAACGCTAGTAGAATATATGGTACTATAAAAATGCATAAACCAGGTTGCTCCATAAGACCGATTGCAGATTTCAGAAATACGCCTACTTATGAATTATCAAACACTTAGCTCTAATATTATGTCCCATTAGAAATCGTTTGAACTGTAGGCTAACTAATTCACATAAGATGAAGAAGAAACTAAATGACACTCAATTAGAGAATGATGAAAAAAATGGTCAGTTTTGGTATCACTAGTCTTTATACCAATATCCCAATCACTCCTAAACTTACTCATAGACAAAGCTACCCATTTCGGAGATGTGAGGACAAATACTCGCCGAAGACATTGACTAGCGGTCACGCTATGTCCTGAATTGGCAGAAGTTGGAATTCATGGGCCATTGGATCGGGCCCCAGTGGCTTAACGGTCTACGAGTTCACTAGCCTTGTAACCAGAAAGTCCTGAGTTCGAACCCCGGTGGGTGCGTACTGACGAAAAGTCCCAAACTAGGATGACGAAACAGCCGTCCAGTACTCCCAAGTTTTTCACTGGTTCTGTAACCGATGTCAGCTCATGATGAAATCCTGTAACCATTCAGTAGATTATTTTAGGAATTCAATTATGCCTCACATCTACTGTCTTCAGATTCCAGGATAAAATATACAGACAAACAGAAGGTGTGGCGATAGGATCACCAATATTCCCTATCGTAGCAGATATCTTTATGGGCAGCTGGGAAAATATTGCTCTTAATACATTTAATCCTACTCCAAAAATATGGTGGAGATATGTGGATGACACTTTCACAGTGTTTAAAACAGAACATATCTCTAGCTTCTTGACGTATATAAACTCACTAGTAAAGGGAATAAAATTCACATTTGAATCGGAACTGCACACTAGCGTTTTTAAAAAGCCAACGCATTCTAATAGATATTTAGACTTTAATTCATCTCATCCGTTGTCTGTAAAGGCTGGCGTAGTTAAGTGTCTAACAAACCGAGCAGTAGCACTAAGTAGTACAACAAGAACTTAAATGATGAAATGAAACAGATAGAAGAAGCTTAGTGTTAAATAATTATCCTATAAAATGCATTAGGAATATCAAAAAAGGTCAAAAGCAAAGTAAAAACAATAGTAAAACCAATAGTGATAACATAAATAAGAAAGAATATAAGGCATCTACAGTTCTACCATATAAGGAGGGGACATCTGAGACCCTACGTAGGATTCTCATAAGGTAGGAATTAGAGTGACATTTAAACCTACAAACTCACTCAGGTAGGACAAGCTCTGTAGGTTAAAGGACCCTGTCGGTTGACCCAATTAGACAAAAAAATAATATAATTTACAAAATACCCTGCAATGACTGTGAAGTCAATTACATAGGTCAAACTAGTAGGTCGGGGGTAGTCAGATTATCAGAACATAAGAATTTAGCTAAGGGCAGAATGGTTGACCCTGAAAAGATAAGTAATTTAGAAAAAACTCAGCAATCGCTTTGCATGCATTAACACACAACCATACAATAGGGTGGGTGGAAGAGGGTCAAAATTCTAAAAAGTAATCTAGGTAGGTGGAGAGAGATTGATTACAGAATCCTGGCTCATCGAATAATCTACACTGAACACATGCAATAGAAGTGACCCAACGCAAAAACCAGAGATATGGCAGATATTTTTACCAGTCAAATCAGAGGATAATAAATACTGTTAAAATTTATTCAATTCACATTGTAACATTTTAAGTTACTTAATTTACTACAAAAGACATCTTACTGCCCATCTTAATGACTAACAACACTTGTCTTATTTCCCATCGTATTAAATTTTTTTGATAACATTAATATAGTTTCTGAATGTACTTTATCTTCCTTTCCTTTTCATGCATGTCTGTAAAAACTTTATTGATTTTAATCATATGACTAGTCAATTTTTACTCGTGTATATAAATGAAGCAAGAAAGTTGTGTGAATACCTTGATATAATTATGAGCAATAAAGTGTGCTCGAAACGTCATCAGTGAACATTACTGTATAACACTGAGCAATGTTATAAAAATAAATTTTATCCATAATGGAATTATACTCTACCACAGTGCACAAGTTTTATCCTTTTGTCAACTGATATAATGTGTTCTAGCTAAGCAAAAGTTTTCGATAAATTATCACTTCTTTAAACTCTCCAACCTATAATCCTACTGAAATTTCTAACACTAATAAAGGGATGATTAGACTCTCTAGAGTAATGCTGATTAAATGACTTGAGATTATCAAGATAGAATTAGTTCTGAATAAATTCCTAGTAATCAAGCTGATGATGTATGAAGTCAATTATGCTAATTAATAGCTTATTGAGATTCACTTGTAGTATATATATATATATATATATCAAGAATGTTTACTATTTCAAATGGGCGCTTTAATGGAAAGACGAGTCAAATCAAGAGGAAACCCTAGTTCGGGGGGAGTCGTGCTGACTGTCTTCAGTCCAGTACTTCTTAAAGCTTATAGTCTGCCATAGAATTTCCACTAATTTGAGAATTAAAACAAAGAAAGACCAGATTTGCAGTATAAAATGATATTATTCTATTACACAGGTTCTCATCATCTTCAAACTACCTGCAGCTGATAAGAACCTGTGAAATAGAATAATATCATTTTATACTGCAAATTTGGTCTTTCTTTCTCCATCGAAATTTATCAAAGGAACCAAATGCATGAAAACAAAGGAACATTTTCGGACAATCGAAATGATTATTCACTAGATCACGGATAAATTATTTCACTCGTATTTTCCGTTAACTGAACAGTATTCATGAGGAATGTGATCATTTACAGGTTTTCTGAAAATACTTCGACAAACTTTTCATAACTTTTAGGTGATTTGTAACTACAGTATATGAAAGGTTAACCAGCGACATGTTCCATTCAAACAAATGCTTCATCTTCTAGTGAGTGTACAGTTACCACTGAATTGACATTTCTCCATTTAGCAACGAACAAGCCATGCAAAGCCATGATCAAGCGTATCTTGCACACTGTATTGTTTATTTTAAACTTGAGGAACTTTCCAGTTAATTCACATCTATTTTGCCAACTTAAATATATCCCGGAACACATAGAGAAATTCCATTGACTTTGCTTCGCACGGTATCTACAAGTTCACCTGCACTACAGATAAGTCTAGTCCATGCCAAATTCCGTGTGCACATAAAAACTGATTACAATCTTGAGCTTCTGTGCACTAAATGAAGTACTAAATATGATTGCTTATTAAAGTTCTGTTATCTTGCTTGACTATAATGTAATGAAATATTTTATTCTCAAACTTCCTAGTTGTATTTGACTGATGTAGGTTTGAACAAAATAATCAAAAAAAACTACGCAGAACGATTAAAGGTGAAGCAGGTAAATTTATAGAATATTTACAATAACTTGTAAACAAGATGGGGGAATTAAGGAGGTAAAAAGATAATAAATGATCGAGATCAGCTTGTTATTCTTCCTTTCAGTTTGATCGTTTTGTTGAAGTATATAAACAGTTCTCTTTGTGATTGCTGGGTTTTAATAAACAGAATAGTGCGTCGGTGGTATAGCGGTTAGGACGCTAGCCGACCATGCACACGGTTCGGAGTTCGATCCCCGACCGACGCACTCCTTTACCTCGCTGAGCCAGAAATAATGCTGGTGAAGAAGAAAGGTTGGGCATGAGGCTAGCAACCCTATTCTGTAAAACAAACACTGCTACAGAAACTTCAGGCCACTAGCTTGAAGCCCTATGTTCCACTGGGGAACGTGAAGGAAAAAAAATGATAAATAAACAGAATACATACCCAATTATAACTGTAATTAATTGTTATTCCTGGAATCTTGTTAAATCAGAGATAGCAGATACTAAATGGAAAGTGTTGTGTGGTTATTGGTTCAATCTGTAGTCCTACTGAATTTTGAAAACTCTCTTCTTGTTATTATGGCACTTGATAATATAAATGAGCTTGTGACTTGGCAGTATTTATGCAGTTACGGTTGATACGTGGTTTTACTTTCACTCTTAATTTTCACCTCCTAGTATCCATAAAAAATGGTACGCAAACAAAATTGATCAGCCGTATAACACCGAACAACTTTTCGTAAAATTTCAACGAAATGGCTTTTCCTTGAACAGTCTTGTTAAGCGATTCTGATATATCTCCGTGAAGTTAAGAAACCAGTCTTAGGTGTATTTATTTTAAAGAAACCGGAATGCGCCAAATATATTGTTAGTATAATCAGCTTACAAGCAAAACAACGCATTTTCACTAATTATTGTTCTGATGTACATGCCTTGAATTAATATTTTCGAGCTAATATGGTTGTGTTCGATACCTCTAGAATCATAAATGATTAGTTTTTGGGTTTCGGTGAAAAGGATGTATTGACATTTCTCAAAACCTTGAATCTATCACACAGTCTAGATTTCCCAGTACTATGCATTTCGCTTAAGAAGTGTGCATATAGTTTGTATCATCCTCTTACCAAAGTGTTGAATGCACCATTTCACAGGGATACAGTCCCTGTTGTCTGGAAAGAAATAAAGACTGTACTTATACCAAAATCATTATCTTCTGAACCACGTTTAAAGTTTAGCCTAATCATCATAAATTCTTCATTTTTTGAAAACTATGGAAAATTTCTCTCGCTTGTTCACAAACTTTCTTCAAAATCTTTCCGTGACCCTAAGCAACTTTCCTATAAAAACAGTTCAAGCAACTTAGATGCTGCCATTGTACTGCGCCATAGTATTTTTTCACTCAAGATAAAGGTGTAGAGTTCGTTCAGTCTGCCTATTAAGACTGTACCTCCACTTTTAATTCTAGTCCCAGGATACTACCGTCAAGTTAGTTGACTTCTACACGCACTGAGTCTTGGGCTATAAGGTGGCTGTACTCCTGTTGTTTAGATAGTAAACAAAATACCATTTGAAATGAGGAGCGCTTCACTTCACTGCTTACGGAAGCTGATGTGCGTCAAAGTGCCGTATTTCTTCCATTTCTTTGTTCTTTCGCATAATGTATACTGATGATCTTATATTTTCTGTCCCAATTATTTCTGCATCAGATTATTCTGAGATAAACAGTTTCCAATCTGAGGTTACCAAATGGTCTTAAACTGAATTCCTCTAAATGTTGGGGCATTAGGTTTAGTTTCAGACGTGAACAAGACTTGCCTGGATTGATTCACTCCCAGTATTCTTGTAACATCGGTGGCACTGTGTTAGAAGATAAATCGAATACTGCCCATCTTGGTGTTAGTTTCTCTTCACATCCACAGTGGTCGTCTGATATCATGTTGACTTCTAAAAGAATCTTCCGTCTGATTTTTTACACAAGGAAGTTGAAACTTGCTGCAATTGATTCAACTTCTTCTTTAACAATTTATTAATTTATTTATTTTGCCTATTCTTATTTATTGCTCCCACTTATTTTTCCCTGGACTTATGAAAAAGGACTAAGTTATATCACCTGAGCAAGCACGTTTAACGGTGTGACTTTGACTAAACTAAATGATATTGTTGTTGGTAGACATTTTAATTTTGACAAGCAACTTGCTTAAGTTACCTAGTCGGATATTGAACATCATCTATAGTCACAACTCTGTCCTTTCTTCTTTGAGTAAAGTCAGGAGAAATTCCGAAGGAATTAATTCTAGCGCGGCAGAATATGAAAACCTAATCAAGCCATATTTACCACAGCCTCCGTGTGAAGAGGTGTAAGAGAAGAGCTTATGCACCTACTACTTAGTCTGTCAATAAACAATAAGTTACAACTAGTCTTATTATTACATATATTACTCTGCTACTAACTTTCAGATTTAACGGTTTTATCATTTTAACTATGTTTCCCATTATTTATCTGTAAAAATGAGATAAAATGTCCCAATGTATGCTACGCTGAAAATTTCATTCTGTATGAAGAACTATGCTGTGGAATGAATTGAGTATTACTATTATTATTCAATGCATGACATATACAACAGTTGACAACATCCATTATAATCTGAAGTGCTCCACTTGTGAATTTAGAGAAAATGGCGATTCTTCATTGTGCCTTCGTGTCAATCTGCATAGTTTGCCGAGGAAGTATATTTCTGAAAATTAAACTCTAAATTATCCTCGAACGAGCTTTTTGTATCTTACTAGTTTCGCAGTCTATCTTGAAGTTCTTTTTCGTTTAATTTTATTTTTCCTCACCTAATTTACTGAATTAATTAAGTCCTCTGGCATATTTTAGATTTACAACACGATTTCAGTAGTGTTTTTATGCATTTGCAAAAATTGTGTTACATAAAAAGTTGATAATTTTCCTGTGAACTAAATTTTTAGAAAGGATTGATTCGATAGTTGTAGGGAAACTAAATAGTATATATTCTTCAGATTCTGAGTCTGCCCTAACCAGTAAGGGAAAATTGGTTTTAATATTAAGAATTATATTGTATATTCTTGAAGGCATTGAGAAAGATGAGAAAAAAAATGGATATTTCTACCGACACATGGATAATAAAAAGAATAAAATATCTTGAGGTATACGCGTGACAGTAAAATAATTATATGTGTTATCTTTCCGCTCTTATATTACCAAAAAATTATGTCTCGTCTAAAATGGAATATGATATTAATTAGATTATACTGATAAGTTTTTCAATAAAAGAAAACTGAACTAATAAGATTAGTAGAAATCAATTAAGAATTAGTTCCACAGGTATTTGTCGACAGTTTCCAGTCACATGAATATATCATCGTCTGTGTATGTACGTGCGAAACTGGTATCTAACAATTTTAAATTCTTAAGAAATATGTGAAACATCACATTTCACTTGGTCAGTCAATCGAAGCGATGTTACCTTCATACAGAAAAGCATTCAAGACTTTCTGAAATCAATAGAGTATTTTTAACTCCTTACGCAAATGTTAGTGAGTAATTATCTGAAAGCTTTGGTACAGATTACTAATATGTAACCATAAAATTAATAGAATAGCGTGTAATACTTATCCGAAACCTTTTGTACATGTTCTTTAACTTTTATTAGCTGATGGTAATCCTTGAAGTAATTTGATGTATGGTGACTAGCAGTGGAATCCAGGACGACCATTTCGTTCCATCTCGGATTCATCACCTGAATTTACCCGGATTTCCAAGTGGGTAATAGTTTTCCTGCTGAGACTGGAACCTGATACTCACTGAGTCCCAAATAGGACAAAATCTACGTCTTAGATTACACTGCTAGTAACCGTTCACCAAATTACTGCATGTTAATCCTCAGACATCGTCGGCGCGTTCGTACTAAGAGCCAACATGTCAACAGAGGCGTAACATTTCTGTCCAGTCAATCAGAATTGGCCTAAATAAACAATGATAATGATCCAGTCTATTTCTAATTGCGTAAGAACGCTTAGACTGCAATCTAACTAAATTTATTGTATTAAGAAAGTATCTTTCTTTAGGTTTATCTGTATCTCCCGTTGACTAATTCTCATGAATAGTATGAGTCCCATCTTGCTTCCAAATTAGAATTATATTGCCATGAGTCTTAGCTCTTACATCTAAAACCTTAACACATAGATTCAAATAAAGTAGGAGGTGAGAAAACAAATAGTCATGCATATTGTATATTCTGCTGACTGATAAGAGTAGCTGGAAGTTACTCACATTAAACAGTAGTGCTTTCCAGTCAAAATGCTGAGATCTAAATACTAGACTCATTCGGAACTGCGCTCATCAGACGTATATCTCGTTTGACTGAGCTCAGAGAGATAGATCAGTTAAGACCACCTGAATTCTGAGTCATGTAGACTAAGCAGGCTATCTGATTTATTGCTGGGCTCAATTTCTCTAAAATCTTGAATAATCGAAGTCAATTATGCTCAAAAGAAGTAATTGAAGATGAATTAAGCATTGTATATGATAGCTTGATTGAAAAGATCTATCCCGACAAATTTATCGAGAAACACATGACAAAGAAAGTGGAAAAGGACTACTCACTATCCGTAAACAAGAAGTCTTTACACATACGACTGAAATTCAAGCGAAATAATTACGAAGAAATTAAGAAAATCAGTTCAAAGAACTTTTAATGCTGGCAAACTACACGTCCAATTCTCTACACGACAGGTGATTCCTCTGCTGAAAGATAAAGTACCTAGACTAGCCACTTCTAATTGTATTTACCAATTTATCTGCGCCTGTGGAGCCAGTCATATCTGCCGTTGCTCTAGGAACTTGATTTTTCGTGCTCGAGAACATCTCCCGGTATGGCTAAGTAGTTGCGTAGTAAATACCATCAACAGTTCGATATTAGACTATCTGGTCCAAACCGGCCACAAAGCCAGCATTGAAGAATCCTTCTCTATCATTTACCGAGTGCCAGATAAATTGCCAAATACATCGAAGCACCGCATGTTTCAAACAGCAGAGGCTATCGCGATTCACGTGAAACAACCATTGCTTTGTATGCAGAAGAAGCGAGTCCAGCCACCACTGTTGCCCTGGTCTTCAGTAGAGAATATAAATTCATGAATTTGTATTATCTTTCGTAATTTTCCTGACATTCATTTTATTGTTTATGTTGATGCTATTGAACTGTACTCTATTAATATTATTGATTCGATGTCATTTAAACAATAATAATGTTATTAATAACACTAATCCATTCACTTTAATGTAGTTATCGAAAAGAATATTGTTTGTTCAGTAACCATTCTTTCGGAAATCAATTACTCTTTCTCAGACTACTGTTTTCAAAATGTTTTCAAAAACAATCTAGCTATTTTAATTCAGAATTCAATAAATCTGACACATTTATCTATTTACACTTGTACAAGTTGATAATGAGTCACTGATTCTTGTAAACTTTAGCTTATTGTCATTTTTGCATAAATTTTGTCAGCTTAAAATTTTGATAACTACATATACTTTGTATTATAGACATGTGCGGCATATTAGTAACAGACAATTAAATATTCTAAAATTTTTAAATAATCTGTTTACTAATAGCGGCTATAGTCATTTGCATTTTTGACACTTGATGTTTTATATCTATTTTTCATATAATCGTAAATAAGGAAG